>OX579640.1:1237368-1325079 GCA_951230915.1 Antitrichia curtipendula
ACCAAATTTCAAATATAGAACAGGAGTTTTGCACATGTTGCCCAAAGTTGCCTAATGCGTCCTTCACTCAAAGCCTTTTTGATGCTAAGAGTAAATTTTAAACAAGTCAAAGCTTTGATAAATTTTAGCCTATTTCTTTGAATTGAAACTTAAAGGTCTTAGATGAGTTATGGTCACATGTAGATAAGATTTATATACATAACATGTATGTGTATGTATATATATAAAATGAAGTTTATAGTGTCATGACTTGTCACAAAATCCATCACATTTTCATCCAAAGAAATATCATCCAATTATTTCCCCCGACATTCAGGATGAAATCAGAGCTAGCGTAACAAGTTAGCATTCTTCCTTGACACAGACAAAAATTCATAGCAATTTGAAGTTGCTAATATTAATGTTTATATAATGGATTGAAAAATAATAATATTTGATCTCTAGATAATGAATAAGAAGTTTGAAAGTAATTGAAATCTTAGATTGTGGCTATAATTAATAATCATCATTCTATTTCATCTCAAATATTTTTATTTAAATGTGATTGTCAAGTGATTTTTTCTAAGATTTAATCCCTAGAGGACCAAGTAGCATTTTTTATTTTTTAATGACATTTTTAAACAACATCCAAGGTGCTTTAAGACTCAATTTATTCTAAAATTTTAGAAAGTTGTACTCTAGTAAGTTAACTAAGGGATTGTGCAATTGAATTTGTAAAATAATAAATGTATAATTGAAAACTAGTACTTTGAAGCAATTTGGGGCTTCTAAACATGAAAGAACTTTAGGGGATAAAATATTTGAATTCTTCACATTAGAAAATCAGACATTTGTGGAACAAGTTATGAAGTCGGTAGAATTAAGTTCAGTGCAGCAAGCCTTGGCCTGAAATGTTGTATTGATGTAGATTTGCAATGAATAGGGTTTGTGTCCTCCCCCCTTACATGAGGTCCCCAATCTGTATTTTCTCTTTCAAACTGTTTACCTTATTATATGACAAATAGGGTTTCTGGATTCCGTCATTAAAATTCTGATGTTTGAATAGGAAAACCTGTCAAAAGAAAACGTGTATAATAACGGTAGTCAAGACAGTTATATAATTGAGCCATATAAGCAAGATTAGTTTATACTCATTATGCAAAAACATCATTAAGCAATACAAGCATGAAAATTTGGAAATGGTGAAAGAAATTAGTAGGAACATGGTTCACCAGGGAGCGAAAACAGCATTCCATAAGTGAAGATCAAGCCCAACTCGTTCCCTCCATGGCTTTTTTTTGGCTTTTTGGTGCCAGATTGCACCAGAAAAAATGATCTGGCTAAAAAATGGCAAAGGTTTTGCCAAGAAAATTGGATGAAATCGCCAAAAAAACTTCAAATTAAAAGAAACCTTGGATGAAACCTCCAGATTGTGGATGAAAACCAAATTATAGACATACTATTTGCTGATGTGATATTTCCTATCCAATACGTGGATATATGTTGAAATTTGAAGCACCACTAACATTTTATGTCGCCACTCTTTAAAAAATAAAAATAAATAGCCCCGGTTCCCCCTACATATATCTCAAGACAGTGCAATCTTATACAATCAGGCTTGTGTAATTCTTTTAATACAGAAGAGTGATCATGCAAGGAGGACCCCCCATGCAATGCCAAGACATTGCACGGATGTATGAGGTCATAGTGCACACCACCTCATGAATACAGAACTACAAAACAAGGTAGTTTTTGAGATTTTCCTAAACATTGAAGATGTAAAGATAACCTTGTGCAGGTATTTTCAGATGATGTGCAGATAACCTTGCGCACTATTTGCGGGCCTCCACCTTTTTCGCATCCTTAGCTGCGAACCAAGCACACAACAGGATATGTACTTAACCAACCAAGAATAACCACATTCAACTTCTAAGTCTACTGAAGTGCACACCGGTATACTGCATTATTTAAACTTAAGGGATAATCATCAATTCAGAGTAACAGAGAACGAAAGACGAGTACCATGACATTGGAAGTCCCTGAAGGCGCAACATATATATGACTTCAAAGAAAGCAAGTCCGTACATAGAAATATAGAAAGACTAGGAAAAAGTTACCAGCCTTCTCCTCCTCTCGCTTCTTCGCCGCCTCCAACCGTTGCTGTCTAATCAGTGCTAAACGCTCTGCGGAAATCCAAGTCCAGTCAGTTTTTTCTCTGATCCCATTGGCGTGAGTTCCCCCAAAGAAAACTGTTATCAATCAATTATCCTTGCAAATAGAGTGCATACTCAGTAGATATGCACACCTAAGTCTTTCTTTGATTGCTCAGTCTTGCCTTGCTCCTGCAATTTCAAGTAGCGTTCATGGGCTTTTTGCTTCTCCAGCTCCTCTCTGCAAAATTATATAAAACAGCAGATAGTAAAAGTCCATGTTAACTATAAAAAATGCACATCATACTCCAAGAAATTGTTACATAGAGAGGGTCTGGACAAAAAAATAAAACAGTGATTTCCTGAAAAAAGTATTAACTATCGAATAGTGGAATAGTGGAATCGAAATACAAATAGATGCTTCATGACAGATTCATTTTCAATAAATGTCTTATCAATAAGAAAGAAAGTCAGCATCCACTGGGTGGAAAATGAATGTTTTTGAGAGGTCACTGCCAAAGCTACAAGAAACGGATGAAGTATAACCACGTACGTTCGAAAAACAATTTTTGCCTATTCTTCAACAATGTTCTCAACAGTGCTCCGTGGTGATAGTGCAAGGTTCTAAATGAGTTCATGTGGAAATGGTAGGAAAAGGAAAGCTTGCAAAATGAAGAACTGATAGATATATGTATGTATGTACATAGACATACATACATCATACATACATGTCAAGCCAAAGTTTATTTTGCCAAAAAAGATCGAAATTTCAATCTGCCTTCCTCCCAAGGACAGTTCGGGGTTTAAAAATTTCATACAATTAAAAAAATATATAATTACTCCGTAAATAACAACCTCCTCTGTGCAGTTAATGAATCACCATTGAAGCCAGAAGACTCTACAAATGAAACGAACGAACAGAAGGCACGAAAACAAAAATAGAGGTTGTCAATGGGCTACCTCTCTCTCCTTGAAAGCTCAGCTGGTTTCTCCATCTGCAAAATTGACGTACAATATTTGCAGGAGTCATGAATGCCCAATATCCTTCGAAGTTTTAGAAAAAGACCAGCCGAAAACTGTTACGATTATCACCAATGAACGTCAAAGCGGGTGAACAGGCAAAAGAGATAGGCATGGGCGTACATCAACATCCTTAGCTTTCACAGTCTTGGCTTTCACAAGATTAGGATTATCGATTTGGATTACTCCCTGCGTACCCTTCATCTTCTGCATGACAAAGAAATATAAAAAATGGAGCATCAATAAATCATCAAACAAGATAATAATAATAAGTTTACGCAAAATCAATTCCAAAAATAATAATTGTGTAGTAAATAGTGATTACAGATTAAAGACTTATCATAGAAAGTACATTGCACATTGTAAATGATTGTTTCCATTTAGAAATAACTAACCGAGGATTCCTCCTCCTCAGATTCCTCCTCAGACTCCTCTTGTGACTCCTCTTCCTCAGGATTCTGTCACAACACATCCAATAAAAAGGCTCCATAAATTCCACTCGTAAAACCCACACACACAAAGAGTAGCAAACGTGGACATTCCAGGCTAATTCCTAGTTCAACCTGTCTCCAACAACTTGAAAGTAAAAATATATGATAAATGAAGTCATGGAACATACCCTCTTAAAACTTCGAGGCTTGGTCGAGGTGCCAGCTGCTGTAGATCCAACAATAACGATAAATCACATCAATATAAACCTCAACAAAATTGTAACAAAATATTGCACCCATGAAAAGAAAAACACAGTGAATTCCTCAAAAATCTTAGTCCCGCAATACATACCCATCTCCTCCGGCGTGGAGAAGTGGCGCCGCCCCGTAGGCTTGCCCTTGAACTTCCCTCGTCCAGCACCTCCCCCCATAGCAAAAATCTCTACCCGAATCTGCTGTCGCCGCTGTCGTTGAGGGAGAAAAAAATACAAACATGCGGATGCGGAACCACCCGACAATTTCAAGTTAGCAGACTCGGGAACAAGAATGCCCGGCAGTCGAGAGTCCGAGAGACTGAGAACCCAACAGACGAAAGAGGCGTGTGCCAATAATAATTAAAATTTAGGTCCAAACTGCTACAACCCCAAATCCTCCTCGCCCAACACCCTATAACCTAAAAATCGTTCTCAGAGAATTGAGTGCGGGTGCAGCACGACAACAGGACCGCACTGGAAGCACTTCTTCATACCAACTACCCCCAAATCATTCCTACCATCGATGCTCCGTGTTCTTTCAAAAGGAGTCCGTCACGTAAAAATCGAAAACTCGGACCATCATGCAAACGAAACCCTACAGCAGGGACCCTCCCGACCACAGGTGCTCCCGAGCACGAGAACCGATCAAAACAACATCCCCGTGCAAGGCACAAATGAAATCCAACCAGACCCTTTCCCAAACCATCACTGAACAAAACCGTTTCGCCCCGCGATCAATTCTGCAGGTCCCCTCGCCTCTTCCTCTCAGTCCTTCAGAGCGGGTCAGTCGCGGCCGCAGCACCGAATCAAAGAAATTGAAAGAAAGTCAAGCGGCGAAAATGACCCAAACCCTAGGACCGACAAAGAAGACCACATCGTCAAAAGAGGCATGAGGGAGACCGACGGAAAGACGAAAAAAAGGGCAGGGAAACCATTGCACCAACGGGAGGAGCAACGATACCTGAGCGTGGTGACAACAGATTGAAAACGGTGAAGAAGGCGGAGTGCGAGACAGCGGCTGTCGCAAGGGCAGCCAAGAGGGCAACAAACCTCTGCGCGGCTGATGTGTAGGGCTTGCCCTGTCGTCCCTCACCCCGCCCTCAGCACGAAGTCAGCAGGGGCTTCAGGGCTCCGCCTGTCTGCCCGCCTGGGCAAAATTTTGACCCCCGCCCGAACTCAGCCCACCTGCGCAAATTTTTTCTCCCTCAAAGTGGAAAAAAGAGTAGTATATATTTATAATATATTATAATTATAATACTAGTGTAGGACCTAAACCATAGTGAAACAAGTAGGGTTTAGGCTTGGAGCGGAGCGTTGTATACACATAGCTATAGTAACCAAGCACGGAGCATTGTGTAGGATAAACATGAAGGGGTAATCTTTATTACTTGCTAAGATCTTTTGGTATATCTAAAAAATATAAAATAATTAACATTATGACTAGGATCCAATGCAAATAAAAAATAGTAATATTTTTTTCAAGCAATGAAGGGACAAACATGTAGGCATAAATTTGTCCTAGTGGGCTACTAATCTCCTTAGGACTTAGTGATGAGGTTCATCTATTCAAACATTAGGTTCACCCCCTCTTTAATCCCTAAATGCCCAAGCTTTTGAAGTGTGTTTTTCCAATGACAAAAGTACATTGGCTTATATTTATTTCCAATGGAGCAAATTGATTTTTTTTCAAAATCTAAGCATATAGATGTTAAAAGAGCTTGCTTATTAGTGTGTAAACTAATTTTTGAGTGTGAAATTGCATAGGAATTGTGAGATTTTAACAAGAAAAAATGTAAATATCTTATTTTTAGTATCTTGTCCTTCTCCACAATGTTTGACAAATCTGCATATAAAAGTTGTGGGGGGAGGGGGGGGGGGATTGGTGGTGACATGAACAACTAAAAAATGTGTTAGCATATTGAAATGCACTTCCAAAATCCTTAAGATCAAATGAAGAGCTATCAAATTCATTACACAATCCACCTTGCAATTGTTGAAATGCAAATTTTTTGGATAAGTAGAAATTGCAAATAACTCCAAATCAACACTTGTATTTTTAAATTTCAAAGGTGAAAAATCACAAAAACACTTTACTCTTTCCACTGGGACCATTTTCAAAGTAAATGGATACATACAATTTTTTAGATTTCAAATCAAGTGAAATTGGCAAACTTTGTTCATCACTGATGGTACATATATGCATTTTAGGACCTCTCAAAAATCAAATATTTACCTTTTTCAATGAAAAATAAAAGCTTCCAATAGTTAACCTTTAAAACTACCTATAAAAAAAAAATCTAAAATGGTCAAAGGAATTTAACTACCGACACCAAAATGAACTTGAAATTTTAGATCAACCATATATGGTTAGTTGGGCAATTAGGGGTTAACTTCACCAAAAAAGACAGTTTGTAGAACTCAATAACTTAAATGCAGACAAGTTGCACAAATGTTGTTTTTTCTCACAATAGCTTAGCTAGAAGAAAACATAGCTCAACTATAATATAATGTATAATTTGACTAGGAAACAAACCATAGCTTGAGCTATTGTTCCTAACATGCGAGTAGACAAACTACATAGGATAGATTCCACCTTATAAGCAGTCATGGGCAAGCCCTATGACTGTGCACAGCGGTGCTAGATTGTGAGCTTGCGAGCACGAGCCTATGAGCGTAGAGCAGGGATTATGTGAGCGGGGAATTCTGAAATTAGAAAAAATTCAATAATATTTCTAAAAATAGAAAATATATTAAAAATTATAAGAAAATTTATTATTTTTAGTAAATTTTAATACCTATTACCGTGGACCTATTACCATGCATATATAAGCGTGGGGCTATTACTGTGGGGCTATTACTATGAACCTATTATCCAGGACCTATTACTGTGGTTATGTATAGTTTAATTTTCAATATTGTCAAAAATAATAGAAATATATATTCTGAAGGCAAACAAGTGAACTACATGAAAATGCAAATTGAGAATGAAAAAAGGTTGTATTAAATACTCCAAAAAATTATAGTATTCGTCCAAATAGAAATTGGTATTTCTAAAGCTTCATATTTAACTTCAGTCTTTCAATCTCAGATGTCAATCACTTCAAATTTGATGGTCCTCTAGGTAGGTTGCAGACTGTCGTCTGGAACCTTGATGATACCGGCCTTCGTAAGAAGAAGCTTCACTTCATTGAAGCTGAAGCTTGGAGAATGTATAAACTTATTGTCTACTGGATTCATTTTGCAGAAGTAACGAAATAAATAGTAAAGATGTTTGCAATTCACGTATTGATAACGTCCACCAATTGCTGAGACGGCCATGTCAACAAAATCGGGACAAGTACATTCCAAATACATGCCAAGTGTGATGCGATAAACCTTCTGGTGGGGCTCAGTTCCAGACTGAAGGGAGATTATGGCTCCAATTCCGGGAGAGGGGAGCATGGTTACTCCCAAGATTGATCCTTTGACATTACCAGCACTCTCCCATTTATTGCGATGCTCTGTAGTAGGAGCATTTGCAATACGTCGAATCGCTTTGCTCCTTTGAGTTGTTGGATATGCGTCCGCATGCAAAGGACTTGGCTGATCATATAGAATCACATCAAAGACATTAGACATCGTGAACAAACGTCGAGGTGATATAGGTGGCCTCTGTTGGAGCTGAAATCCGTCCTCTTGCAGCAGCAATGTTTCGTGGCGAGTCAAATTGGTCCCAGTTAATACAGGCCACACATCTGGTACTTGGGGCCAATCAATTACCCAACCGCGTTTAGAGCCTCGTACACATCGTTCAATATCATCTAGACAAAACTAGAAGTCGGTGATAATCTCCTTGTTTCCGCCATACTGTTTTTTTCTACCACGATATGTCGGAGCTAGAGTGCCTTTCGCCTCCTTTGCAATCTTGGCAACGCAACGGATGTTTGAACCTCTTTGCTGCGCATGACATTTGCAGCTTGACTTATGCAAAATTCGGGCAATATGCCATTGTGAAATGTCACAATCGCTCTCCATGGCTGTTGTCACATGTGGTACCTCAGCAGAGTTTGCAAGTGTGTCTATTTCATTAGAGGCCACCGTAGGTGTACGTGTAGATCGTGTCTGCACTCGTGGCTGGGAGAAGTTAACCTTGTCGGGACGGTGAGAGTCACCATCCGATCCAATGGGGAGGTCAAGCTTGCGCTTACTACTACCAAATACTTCTTCGCCTTCCAAATGAGGAATACGAGTTGTAACTTCCGCCGCTCCAGGAAGGCAATTCAATGCCTCCGCAATCTTTTTCGGATCTCCACTGCGTCTAGCGCTTCTTAATTTCAACTCCTCTTTAGATGGCCCCGACCTTGACGAATTGCCTTTTAGAAAAGCCCGGTAATTTGTCATTTGCATGAAAGCTCGAATGCAATCATCGGAAGTGGCTGCAAACAAATCATTACCTCGGTTATCGGACTGCTGCAACCATTTGTTGTGAACTGTTTCGGATGAGTTGCATGATGGCATGTCCGCCATTTGTTCCACACTTAAATCCTGGAAAAATAAACATAAAGAGTGAGACTCAAGACAAATTCAAAGAAACAATGGAGATTGTCACAGTTTTAGTTCTGACAAATTAAACAGTTTTGATCATTCCACAATGTAGCCAAGTCTCCCCTCGGCGTCGAGGGGAACCTTGGCAACTACCTTCAGTGATGTACATTGCTTTCTAGTAGCAAAATAATTACAAAAGCAAGTACAATGAAATTGCATACCATCGTAGGGTTGGTTACAACGGAACAATAGAAACTTTGATCACTCGTGGTAGAGGCCAAGGCTCCCCTCGTAGGCGAGGAGAGCCTCACCCACTACCTGGAGTGATCAAAATTTCTATCGACAAGTGATAATCACTCACAAAAAACAACTGTAATAGAATGAAATTGGTTTTAGAAGAAAGACATTATAAGAGAAACCACATAGAGCAAAGTACCATTTGCATGAAGCCACCCCATTGACGATATCGGAAATGCCAAAATGCAAGCCACAACTCCAGTTCCTGCATAGCATCTTCCGAGGCTGCTCCAGATGATAACCACCAAGATCGAAGCGTTAAGAATCGAGTCTCAGCTTCATCCATAGACTTGGAGTCCTTGTATTGCTTGCAGAGACGAATATGTTGATGTTGCAAGTCCGGTTTGATGAGCTTCTGTGTATGGCGATGCATGGACGTACTCCAATGTAGAAGACAAGTTCGCTTACAATTCAGCATTTCATCTTTTGTATTTCCAGTACCGTAAACAGTGCGAACGACATTCCAATTTGCTTGTGCACTGTCCGCCATGAAGCCCTTGAAGTTTGTGTTCTCCACGCTATTGAGTTTCATGACATTGTTCAATAACCTCCAAAAGATGCATTGAATCTCCGTGTCTTCAGATTGCATGTCACAGACAGCAATTGTCATGACCTTCCTGCAGCCTGTGTCATAGACGTGGCAAGCCATTGTGGTCCAGTCTTTGACGCGTTTGACGTGATCAAACATGACCCATGCGTTCTCCAGATCTCCGTTGGGTTGCATGCGAGTGACCAAGTCCACTCCACTCCCTGGCCCTTCTACCAACATTTTAAACAAATAAACTTTTGCCTTTCCTTGTCCGGGAAAGACACTGTCATGAATGTACTCAAATCTCAAATTCCGTTTCATATTTATGATGCTATCTATGACCCCACTTCTGCCACTAGTACGAAACGAAGAAATAACATTTTGAATGTTAGGAGAACTAAGTATCTGGAACTTGTCCATCACATCCTCTAGTGAGTTCCCCCGCAACATTTCCTTAGGTCCTTCACCATTGTGTATGAGGTGATTGTCTAGAAATTGTTTACTAGCTGCTAAGGCAATGGCAGAGTCGGTGGCACTAGGGGTTCTTGAAACCTTGCCTGCAATGAGACTGGAAATCGTATCTAAAGACTCTCTACACATTCCTGATGCTACAGGATGCACGTGATTCCCTAAGTGAATGCATGCTCTAGTCAAGTGTGTAGTATCACCAAAAACGTAATATATTCTAGCACTACATGTACTAACGCAATGCGGCGGATATTTGCATATCTTGCATTGTAGAAATGAATCTTTCGGAGGAATCGTGCCAACATGGAATGGAGCGGGTGTATAACCACACCACTCAGTCTCATTCCGCTTCAAGGACCGTTTTAAGTAATCGCATTCGGAGTTGTCACATACAAGATGGCATGCACAGGAAGATTTTCTAAACTTCAGGCCATCTTGGTTGTTGATATTGGACGTCATGGTACGACACCATGCATATCCATTGTATCGTTTATCCATGCCCTGTAAGTTCCCAGCAGCGGATGATGAAGATGAAACACAAAGAGAAGGCAACTCGAATAGTACATCTCCATCAAAATCTGCAGGAAGGTATTGCACCTTCTGATGGATGACTGAATCGTAGTCTAACGAAGCAATTTTGTTTCTAGATCCACGAATCGCTGCTAGCTTCCGTAGGCATCCAACGATGCTAATTGCGGGTGTACTACTCGGGTAAGTTGGCGGCCGAGAGTGACTGGACAGAACAGGACTACTAGAAGAAGTTCGATATATACCAGATGGTGTCTTCAAGACATCATCAGAGACTCTACTAGGAAGTGTTGCTTGAAGACCTAACTGGCCAGGAGACTCTCCCTCGGACTCACTAGATATATCTATGACCGGGTCAAGAGGTTCTTGCTTTACACAGACAAGTTGAACAGGAGTATTAGCAATCGGAATATAATTGCGGTCAATAGTTTCTTCAATATCATGGTGGGAATCAGGCATGTTCACAGTAGAGTATTCATACTGGCGAGCTAAAATCTCAGTGGAAGCTACTCTCACTTCAGACATCAAACCATAAGCTCGATAGCGCCCTCGATAAAGGTGCCAGACATGACCATCCTCAACCACTATTTTTGGTATATAGACAGACTCTTTCAAGAAGCCAGATTCAGACATAACCTCTTCCTCAACATAGATACTGGATTGGACAAAACCAAAGCGAACATGAAGAAGATGTGAAGACACTACAACACATCCATCATCCCGAAGTGGAAGTACTAGTGGTATCTAGTGGCCATCCGCTCGAAGGGAGGCCATTGTCCAAAAAAATGAGCACAACAATAACAGGAACAGTATCACAAAAAAGCATTGACCTCAATGAATAGTTGAACTAAGGGATTGAACAGAACACACTACATGGGTATATGAATGACATCAAATTGAAATTCAAACCCCACAGAGTAATGCGGCGTCATTACTTTCTCTCAATACACAATACTGACAGTAATCCCGTAGTTAATGTACCTTAAACTGCCAATCAAATCTTTTTTTATATTGTTAAGAGATGCGTCATTGCATACAACACCGGTATTGGATAATTGTCACAGTAGGTGTGTTTTAGCTTTAGATTGTAATAACTATTGAAGAATGAGTCATATGAAATTGAAAGTTTTACTGGAGATGGATCCCTTCAGTATAATCATATCCCTTATTTTTCAAAAATTACAAAAAACATTTTTATATTTAAAAGTCAATTTAGCTAATTTGTCACATTTCGGCTTTAAGGGTTTTAGTACTGGGTGACCAGCACATTAAGTGATCTAGAGCTGAAATTTCTATGGTCTATTCCCACACTAGGAAGGCATGTTCCTACCAAAGGGAATTTAGAAGTATTTT
Source organism: Antitrichia curtipendula (assembly GCA_951230915.1). NCBI lineage: Eukaryota > Viridiplantae > Streptophyta > Bryopsida > Hypnales > Leucodontaceae > Antitrichia > Antitrichia curtipendula. The sequence goes on from OX579640.1 coordinate 1,248,902, forward strand.
ATTTTATGTCCTCCACCTTTGTGCAAATAGAGCTCCCTTGCGCGCGCACTTTTGAACAGTCAATACGGTTCCAAGTTCATTCTTATAGTGAAATCTCTACACCATAAAGTTATTTCAAATGGCTTATTCTTAGAATCTTTGAAAATTATTTTTCCTATTCTTTACAAATTAAAATGTCCAAGTATCTATTTTCTGGCGATTCTGCACTTTTCTATATCTCCTATTTAGAATTTTTTTTCATGCTTTTCCTTCCTAGGGTACCATCTTCTTATAATAGTATACATTGTCCATATTTTTAATATTTAAAAAAAAATGCTATTCTATTTTATAGTACTCCCCCAAAAAGGCTGTAAACTGCCAAAGTGGAACAGAAATAGCAAGTCATTCTTGCAATCACCTAGATAATACCTGCAAGTCTGGTTACCTAACTAATGAATGTGATAAAGTTGAAGCCTATAATAAATTCTCTTTGATAATGTATCTAAATTTTTGGTGGCGCAATGAGATATGGACGATCATGTTACTGTTGCAATCTCATATCCAAGGTACTATAGTTTACAAGTAATTTGAGAGCATTTATGGGTACACATTAGGTAAAACAATAAGAGTCATTTTTGTTAATGTGCTATCATATGTATGAATTTCTATATTGAATTAGACATTTATATGTGCTTGCGAACATAAATTTTCTCATCGAAACGGACATGACGTCTACAACATCAAGGCATTAGTCACAGTGCAACAATTATAGCAACCACTCAGTGTCTCGGAGGTTGAGCCCTCCTAGAGGATTCAAAATACCATCATGTGTTTATAATGATAAGTGATGGACGGTGAAGCTCACATTCCATTCCATCTTGCTCAGTGTTATTCCAGATTATGTAGTGTTAGTCTTATGCTTACGCCAGACGGTCTAATCGATGGTGGTTCTGTGCATAGCTATAGGAAGAGGAGGAAGAGGAGGAAGAGAAGAAAACTCCTATACTCTTCAAGGAAAGAATTGCAGTGGTCAAAGAATAGAGGTTCTAAGGTTGATCTACTTTGTAAGTCGCTACCAATTGGAGACACTACACACATTCAAATTCAAGAACGTGAACAAGTTGGCGTTCTCACAGACGGGAGTCAAGTGAAGGTAACACTCATTATGGATAAGCCGCCGAAGTATTTTACCGCGGAAGCAACGCCGTACAATTCAGTAAGTAAATCTTTTTGTGCACAACCTATCCAATGCTATTTCTATTGTTTATGATCAATTATGGATTAGAACTATATGGTCCGCAGATAACGCGAAGCCAATGTTATCTCGAACTACCTTTGAATCATGGACCGATTACACTGAAGATAATCAATTAAGGTCCAGGCATTCTAAAAATCAATAAAATCTATTCTTTGATTCATTTTTTTTAGTTTATCGTATAACCATTACTCCAATAACATTGTTTAAATCACAACCTGGGATATATAATAATTCCATTTACCTTATTTCACTAGAGACCTTACAAACTGAGACCGTATCGGACGGTCCAGTATCATTTTCATTAGACCCGCTCGTGTGCTGTTGGGAATCATAAATGCAATAGTTCAAATATGATCCACGTCATATATTTACGGTTTGACCTACAGATGACCATACGGGATTTTGGGTTTAGGGTTGGGGATCCAAATATATCTCATTGTAGAGATTGATGTTGGTTTGCCACGCCTCGCAAGACCGCACCGCCTCGAATACACTCTTGTGCGCAGCTTTGAACTACACTATGCCGCTAGTTTGTCTTTAGCTAGGGTTTTGATTTTGAATGCACACTTGATTGTTTGAAAACTTACCTAGTTCGTATTTTGTTGCACAAGCACGGAGAAATGGCGAGGAGACCGGCTACAAGAAGTGCAGCAATGGGGCTGCAGGGAAACGACGGAGATGGAAGCGGGAGCAACGACAACGTAGTTGAAGAAGTGGTGGTTGACGTCGCGGTCTCTACATCAGCTCCAGCCACTGAGGTATGTTTTCCAAAACCCTGATTTCCAGATGTTGTGTCGTGACAGTTATTTTAGGCGCCTATTTGAGGTGGACAGTCGCTTGTACATGATCGATAACTGGAACTTGAGGTTGGTACACTGACATTGAGTACGAAATAATTTTATCTTATTGGAGCGGCCGCCGGGCGGCAAGCCGAGTTCGGATCAACTGTGGCTTCAAAGCCTCCGCCCTCGGCGCCGAGGGGAAAAGCCACGCCCTAGATTTTAATCTAATGCACCCTGGAACTCAACACCGCTTGAATTCACTACTCCAGCGTTTCATTCCTTTGCGGTTCAAATTTATTTTTATTGTGCTTCAGCGCCTACGGGTTTGGTCTTCCAATTCCACTTCTCACTTCAACAGTCACGACTAATCCCAACTGATTATTGATGTTTAGAAATGTATTTCAGTTGGTCGGGTTAAGTAAGCAGAGTATCAAAGCATCCGGAGGAGGTCCCTTGACGACATTTGAGGGTCTCGGAGGGCAAGGATAGACAAATTTGAGAATATCTCATTGTCCCTGTCTTCATCATTTGAATCTCACATTCTGGTATCCCGACAAGCTATATCATTAGAATCAGTATGTCCCCAGTTTACTTGTGTCATCATATGAGTGTAGTATTTATCCACGGTCAGAACCCTAATCCAGACTGTTGTGCAATGACGGGCCGTAGGTGTACCACACCCCATCGAGACTGGATTTACTGAATAGCAGTCTACTTGTGAATGAATTTCGTTTTATCGCCTATACATGGCAGATGCAGAAAAGTGAATGATTTTCTACTGTTATGTTACAATAAGTTTCTAGAACTGCATCTCGTAGAAGATTCTTCATATCAAGTGAGACCTGTCTGGACATTCCCATCGGCGTCGAGGGAAGGATTTCGGCATACAGGTTTGACGTCTTCGAACTTCAAAAACTGAATTTCGGAAAAATAAAAAAAACGATCTGCCACAATTACCGCAGATTATGCACATTCTATCTCAAATGAAATGTGACTTTATATTGCGGTATGGTACCGTATTTGTTTATAAAAATTGTTGAACGCAAGTAAGAGTTTTTCTTTGATTCAAGCGGCTATAAGAGAATCTATACGCGCCGTGGTATGTTGACAACTTCTCTGGTTGCAGTTTGTGAGACGGTCAGATCTTGGTCGTACCTCACATTCTCTGATCAGAAGATAACGGAGCCTAGGTTGCCCTCGGTGCCGAGGGCAAGAGAGCGGCAGATCATGTTGACCTTCTCATGTTCCTAGCAGCTCAATACAAGATTAGGAGAGCGAACGATTTTGTTGATATGCTTAAATGGTCAGTCCTGGAGGTTCTCATCGGCGCCGACGGAATGTGTAGTGTCTTGTTAGTTTGATCTGTTTCGGGAAGTTGGAGCTTTGTGTCTGTCGTTTTTGTTGTGATCATTACTCAATGACATGTAGAAAATCTCGAGTTCTTGAGATTTCTTCTTTCTTAAGCTATCTACTCACAAACATTCCTAGGTTACTCCTCAATTTGCTTATTATGAACACTATCTTGTTAGATATTTTGTACTAATTAATCTAGGGTCAGCACATATGTGTATCCATCGGCGCCGAGGGTAGTGGTGGGATGACAAGAGGTTGATACAGTACAGTAACATTAGTGTAACTTCCACTACCATTTATACTAGTTAATGCTTCACCTACTAATCTCTGCAGTGTCGAAGTTGGAATTCATATTTGAAATTTCAGTCAGTAGAAGACTATTGATCTCCTACCCTCGGCGCCGAGGATATGTATGTTGTGAGTGCGTTCTGATCGTAGGACTATGGTAGGTCTTACATAGGCATATGTAATTTTTTGCATGAGTTCGGACTTTTTGTATGATTTTGAAATTCACGAAATATATCCATCTACTTGGCGATTAGGAAGGTTTTCTCATACTGATTTAACCAATTCAGCTAGTCGTAATCTGTGTAGAAATTCACCTAGGTTTGACATTCAGTTCATGAACTAATGCTTCTTCTTATTTTAATTTAGCAGTGCCTGTCGGATAATTTGTATTATTACATTGTCTTCCCTTGATAAGAGAATAACGGTAATTTGTCTATGCTTGATCTGCACTTATCCATTTGAATTTATTTCGTAGGATTATGATGATGTGGTAGCTTGATAGAAACTTCTTGCACTGCGTTAAACATAATGAACTTGGGAACATAAGGAAGTAAATTCTGTCCTAAGTTATCATTATAGCATATTCAGTACTGACTAATAGTTATTTCAACAAGTTCAATTTTGGAAATCCCTCTCTTGAATGAGATTTTGATCTGCAGAGTTTTTCTTACCACAACCCTCGGCGCCGAGGGTAGTACAGTGGACATGAGGTCTTGAGTGAATATTAACGGGATCAGCTCAATCAGTTTAATTGGATGTGTTTCTTAATTGGAAAGATTCTCTAATTCACCTTCATAGTTTTTTTGGTGATTGACTAATTTGATTTTGTTAGAGAATTCTGGTTTTCCTGGCTAGATACTAGTGTTAGGAAGTTTTAGATATTGCTTGTATTTCATTTCCAATTACCTTGACTTCTATCTGAGGGGCTCTGCTCCAAGGTTTCCCTCGGCGCCGAGGGTAGTTGCTGGGCCGTCCAATTTGGTATCCTCTCATTCCTATACTACACTTCATCTTTGCATCATCTATTTTCTATGCAGGTGGAGGCTTGTTTAGAACATTTGGAGACTCAATCTATTGTAGAGCGTGTCACCTCTGGAGATGGTGTTCAGGAGGGAAACTCAATTGACCAAGACATGGAGGAGACTGGAGAGGAGTACAAATCCGAGGACGCGTTTAGGAGAGCCCAGAAAGTCAATTCCGTTGCGTCCATTGCCGAATTGAGATTAAAACCTCATTCCATATCTCGGCTAAGGATCCCATTGTGCCATCTTGCTCCAATGCCAATGATTAGGCCTGCGCTTCAATGTGATCTGACGAAATTGGAACAGGAGTTAGTGCACGGCTACAGAGATGGATCGTGCGTTTTTTATGTGTCAGTTATTAATGAGCAGGGTGAAACTGAGCAGGTGTCTGATGCAGAAAAAGAGGCATGGGGACCATTGTGGAATGAAGAAAATGAGATCTTCAACTCCCACCTCAATGCAACTCCAGGATTGCATCATTTTCAGAACTCCAAGTTCTTCGTCTGTGATGGTAACCATAGACTGCTGTCATGGACTTCTTATATTAAGAAGCACCATGGCCTCGACAGAGATTGGCATATTTCTGTCGATTCCATAGTTCTTGAGACCAAGGGAAAGATCGGTGATGTCATGCATGCCATGCACAACATCAACAAGTAAGTGCATCATTACATTGTATTTTTTTTTGTTGTCTTTTGTGATTATTTAGGTACAATTTAACGACTTCATTTCATATTGCAGGCATACAGAAAATTCATTCATCAAGACTAGTCTTGTACACACGTTGTATCGTGTTCGCAAGTATGGACTGTTGCCATTCGAGAAGTTCTCTGAGCACTTGAGTGACACCGAGATGTCCCAGTGCCAAACAAATCTTCAAAAGAGTTGGTACTTGATGTCGGTTGAAGTATTCACTTCATTTATCTTCTGGGTAAGTAGAGTCATTCAACATAAGTTTTTTTTTTTTTTTTTTTATTGTATTTTGCTCAAAGCATTCTATATCGGAATTAACTTATGTTTATGTTGTTTCCAGTACGAGATAGCGGCAGCATCTGATGTTGCAATTAGGCTCTACAAAGAAAAAACACCGGAGGAGGATCAGTCAGAGGAGGGCGTCTTGGCTGCCATGAAATTAGGTACGAAGGAAAAGACATCGAAATTGATCCAGAAGTTGGGGAAGTTAACAGCCGTTGCCAATCCCAATCTTGGAAACGAATGGCTTCAAGAGGTATGACGACATTGCCTATAACCACATTTTGATGTTCTTCTCTTATCATATACTCCCTCTAACTCCATGTAACTTGTGCTTCAGATTGAGCGTCACTGGAGCTCCAACATCACTCCGGAAATGACCTTGGAGAAGTTGCAGCTGATTGCAACTTGCAACGTCAGCCGGGAACAAAAGGTGAAGTGGTTGCGTTGGTGGAATTCATCCATTCAAACCAGAGAAGCAAGGCGCTTTCCATTGAAGCTAGTAGGAGAGACTGAGTTAAGGTCCTTCTTGGCGAAGGCCTGCTGGTATGCAGGGGTAAGTACTTCCTTTTCATTTGTTCTAGTATTTAATCATATCATTGTCGTATTATGTAGTGCATGACATTGTGAATTCTTGATTGCAACGCAATCTTGCATTGTCTGCATATGTCTAACTACCTCTTATGATTGCACAGATTGAAGAGGTGGGAATTGAAATGTTCAATAACATTGTGAAGAAGGACCAGCTCACGTTGTCAATGGACTCTCCCCAAGAGCCTGACAATTTTGCAGATTATATTGAAGCATGGCAAATTCGAGTCTGGGACCATGCATTCTTGACTTAGTTCCGAGGACACGATGTCTTCAGGAAGTCCAATGACTTCAGAAAACACAAAGGCTCCGATCTCGTTGTCAAACATGCAGTTTATCGATACGACTTCCATTTCGTGTTGTCACTGTGGTATGCTTAATTAAATTTGTCAATTTTTGACCTTGAGACAATATTCCTTCTCACTTTTTATGCTTTGTACAGGTATTTTAAATATGAGCTGCTACCAAAGGGAGCAATCGCAAAGCGTGACTTGCCTCCTTTTCTTGGAACGTGGTTAGATGTCTCTTCCGAGCACTGCATGTTTTCACCGGCGCAATTGCGTTGACCAGTGGACGAGTTTGCACCTCAAATCCGGTGCATGGTATTTAGATTGTCCACCAGAGTTCACGCCACTGCCTGAAGAGCACATCAAGCAGGCGATCAACTCTCATGAGGTCGGTGCAGAATTTGATGAGTTCGCCGACCTTGATGATGATGCGAAGGCCAAAGCTATTAAGCGGAGAGAGGAGGCTGACAAAAAAATTGCATTGAAGAACTCGGAGGCAGTGGACAAGGCCAAGGAGAAGATCACCAAGAAAGCACAGAAACTCGTTGAGACTGAGAAGGCACCAGCAGCGGAGAAGACCAAGGGGAAGAAGGCAAGGGAGCAAATTCCGCCTTCATCATCAAAGGATGAGGGCTCCCAGCACCAGCGTTCTGTCTCGCGTGGCACCAAGCGTGATGCTCAATATGCTTCACTCAACGAAGAGGGAATGCAGCATGGGCCATCAGCTGTGGAATATCTGAATGACTCAGAGATTTCCATCTCTGAGTTCATTGTCAATTACTCTCTTGCAGATGTAATTGTTGATCCTCTGTCCAAGGTGTATAGTGACATCCTAAATTTCATTGATAAGGTTAGTAGTTTTACATGCCTTTCACCGTTTTTTTGTGATTTGGTTCTTGAGCTTTATTACTCTGTTTTGGGCTTCAATCGTCTGACCTTTAAAAATCTGTTGCAGCACAAAGGGGACAAGCAATGCTTCTTCAAAGGAGCCAGAAGTGATAAACCGCGGATTGACCTTATTATTGCAGACATGCCAGAGGGTTTGCCGGTCCCAAATTTGTCGATGCCTGCAACTAGCATTCCAAAGTGGAATATGGACACACCTTCCTGGTTAGAGGCAATTTTTGAGTTTGCTGATGGTCATCTACAGGATGATGGAGCTCTAATCGTTATTTATCCCTTGAGGGCCAGTACGAAGGCCACTATTTTGAAGTATGGTAATACATATTCTTTTGAGAAGATGAAGGACTGGTGGGGAATGAATTGGTTACATCTAGCCTTGCCTATTTCTACTTCAAGAACAGTATATTCATTATTCATTTCGGTTTCAAATTCAGTTATTTTCCTATTATTGTTTTTTGGTGAAGTCAATTGCCTTAATAGTTCAATTTTGGCATTGTCAGTTCTAAAGCAATGTACTTTATGTTTCCCGTTATTTTTGAATTGTATGCCTCTACATATTTCAGTCTATAATGATTTTTAGAGTAAGCTTGTAGTTTATGTCTATGCATTTGTTATGGACTGATTGTCTCTCTATCTCATCATTCTTGCAGACACAACGCTTTGGCATTATGTTGTTGGTGAGGAACTTGCCTGGAGTTGGTCCTTCTAAATTCAAATTTCAGCCATGCCCAAGGCTGAAGGAATTAGGGATAGATGTAGCTGTTGATGATGTTCTTCAGAATTTCACGAAGAAGGAGACTTTGACCATGGACAGCAAGTTCAACCCTTGGAGAGGAGCCCGAGAGAAGGATCCCCGATTCCTTCAGATGTTGATAGAGGCATCAACACTTCCCAATGACGTTGTTATCGACTGCACTGCTGCAACAGGTCATTCCAGTTGCCTTTACAATCTATTTTTTGTAATCTAGATTTTCATATTCTCTTTTATTCCTTATGAATGCTCTAGTAACTGAATTTTTTCTGTTCTTGGGATTAGGAGCCTCCATCCACGCTTGTAGGATCCTCAGCAGGCACATTGTTGCACTTGAAGAAGATAAGGCAATCTTCGATGCAATTTTGGCCCCAATGATTCGCTCAGTTCCAGATGTTTCAACATCAGCTGCAACAGTCATACTGGGTTCTGACGATGAAGATGCAGTGGAAGTTGAAGTCCCACACATCGTGAAGAAATCCCGTTTCAGTAAGTAAGTCTATCCAAGCTTGCATTTTCTTTCCCAATTAATATGTGTAGTTCTAATCCATTGTTTATATTTCCTTTACCTTTATGATACATGTTTGTTTCATCAAAAATGTGATATTCAATCCATTTCTAATAATCTGTTTCTTTTTTGGCAGCATGATCTCTAATGCGGCAACTCATCGTCCCTTCTTCACTTTACCTGGATTTTTCCCAAGCCTAGAGAAGTCCTTTGTGTTGCCATCGTATGCAGAGGCTTTACCTTCGACATTTGCCTCTCAGAGACATTTCCCTATACGAAAGAAGTCTAAAACTGTAGATCCTAAAGTTCTGCAGTTTGTAGATGAGACAGCCCTAGAGGCAGAGCAAGAGACTTCATCCACTGATAGTAGTGACCACTTTCACTCTAGGTGACTCTATTTGTAATTGCTATGCAGTTGTTGGATTTTATTTCATCGTTTATTATATGTTGTTTTCTGTCCTTCCATGATAAGTATCTCCTAAATCCAAATCAACAACAAATGATTATATGTTGAACTTCATATCACTTGGAAGTACTAAAATTTCTAAATTTTACCGAATTTTGAGTTAGAATAGAAATTGCATTTTATAAGCTATATTGCACTAGTTGGACCAAAATTTGGAAGGCATCATTTTTATGGATGAAATTCACATCATCAATTAACAACAATAAGTAGCTAGACATTACTACAATGGTGATTTATTTGAAATCGAATGAAGTTGATCTATTCAGATTTAGATTTTAAAAATCACTCCCCGTTTGTTTCTTGGCTCCCCTCAGCGCCGAGGGGAGCCACTAAGCCGTGGCGGAAAAATTAAAAAAAAAAAAAAATTATATATATTTTGAGATCAATTTTTATTTATTTTTCCGCTACGGCTTAATGGCTCCCCTTGGCGCCAAGGGGAGCCACTAAGCCGTGGCGGAAAAATAAATATAAATAAATAAATACATATACATATATATATATATATATATACTGACATCAATTTTTATTTTTATTTTGCCCAAGGGGAGCCTCTAAGCTACGGCCCAAATAAATAAAAATTTGACGTCAATATATATATTATTTTTAATTTTTAATTTTTAATTTTTTTCTCCGCCACGGCTTAGTGGCTTCCCTCGGTGCTGAGGGGAGCCAAAGAACAAGCGGGGAGTGATTATAAAAATCTTAATCTCAATCGATCAACCTCATTTGATTTCAAGTGAATTCTAATTAATCACAAATTTTTTTCTTCTTACAATCCAGCAAACTCCAATAAGTAGCACATCAAGGTTGTTCAAGGAACCACGGTAATAGGTCCACGGGAATAGGTCCATGTTAGTATGTAGGTACTAAAATTTACTAAAAATAATAAATTTTGACCAAAATTTTTAGATGGAATTGTATGCTCATAGGATTACAGGCTCACGCTCACAGAATAGCAACCCTGTGACTGTGCATAAGGCAAAATTTGCCTAAAACAACCTGTTCACTAGCGTTATCCCTAAAGCGCCCTGATGTCCATATTCTAGCCAATGAATGGAGGGCTTGCAAGCAATTTTTGTTCCAACTAACTTCTCATTCATTGAATGTAATACTTGTTGAAAAGACCACCTTCCTTAATGACCAATTTCATGAAATTGCTATAAATGATTATTTTTGTTCAAAGATATGAGTGAATTGAATGTGCCAAAATTTGAATAAGGATCAAGGTGTTGAAGGATTAATAGTACCTTTGGCATATTTTGATCGTATATTGATATTGTCATATTTTATTGTATCTCTACACCATCGTCTTTTCAGCGAGTACAAATTCCACTTTTGAATCAGTTGAATGCGGGTTTATCTGGTGTGGTGGTTTCTTGACAACATTGAGTGGCTGCTTAGCTATTTTTGGTTTGGAATCATTGTTTTTTTTGGTATTTGTTGTTGTAATTGTTAGTAGTCATTTTTCCGATAGAATGGCTACCCATGATGTTTTCAGCTACATCTCAAATACAAACCTGCAAACTAGCATCAATAAATGCTAGTCGATCAGAAGTCAAATCAAGTGGTGTGCAAATTGATCAAATTCTGAAAGCTCGCTCTATAATCTAAGGTAACTCTGCCCATAACAAGCCAACTTTCGATTAGCCTAATGCAGGCCCAGAACTTCATGAGTAGTATATGTGCCTTGTGAGCAAATTTTTGGCCTACATTAGGTTGGTCTTAAATTTTGCCTATCATAAGCAGAGTTACCTTATTTGCATTTTAGATCGTGGTGATGTTGTTGCACCAATTGTTGACATGGTGATGAAGAAGGCAATCAATCGAAGAATTGGATTTGTCTTTTGCTACTTATCAATTTGAATGATTTGGGTATCGATTCTTGTAACAATCTTTTGTGCTAGAAAGCTTGTTCAATCAGTGTGTCGACAAGGAGACCAACGGGTTGTTATCCCTCCCCCTATATTATATTGGGGGGGAGGGGTGTAACTTTAACACACACCTCTAAACTTTCTTAAAACAGAAAGTTGGGGGGTGGGGTGGGTTAAACCCCACCCAATATAATATCAGGGGGGGGGAGGGGATATCGACCCGTTGGTTTATTTGTGGTTGATGCTTGTTCCTTTCTTTGTTGATGCTTATTTTGCTTATTTTGTTACAGTAGAGGACATTCCGGATTTTGATCCAACCGTAGGTGATGCAACTGAACGGCTATTAGTGTACACTGTGCTATTTCGACAATAGAATATAACAGAAATAAAAATAATTATCTAATTTTTTAATCATAAAATTTTTGAATTTCAATAACTTTCATAATGGAGGTCTAGAGGGACACATGGTTCTGGAGATCTCACTATAATAAAAAAATTAAACTAAACAAATAGCCTAATTTAAGGTGTAGATGCTCAAGATTTATTTTTGCAAAAATTTATTGTATAGGAATATAGGATGGTCAAAATTAGATTGTTACAACAACTCATTATTCTACTAGAGTAGAGAAGGAAATGTTGCCTTTGAAGTAAGGTTTTCAACATCTTAATTTGGAGGACCTTGAAGAACTCAAAAAAAGAAGTCTGAGGACATTTTTATACATAGAGTGTTAAAAGGCGTAATCAATTTGAGAATTAAGGGTTATTGCAAGAAAAACCTGCCGTTTTTGTCTCAAAAAGGCCTATTTTAATAAAAATTGTGACTTTTGAAATAAAATTTTTGAAATAAAATAAAATATAAATAATTTGTAAAGCATTCAAAATAGTATGTGTATAAAAATTTAGGCCTAGAAAAATCTATCTCTAAAAGTAATGCACAAAAAAAGAGTAGTGGAAAATACCAAGAAAATAGATACTTTGATGTTTGATTTTTAGAAAATAGTAGAAAATTTTAAAAATCAACAAAAAATTGGCAATTTTGTCTAACTTGAAGATATTCTTTCTCAACCATTTGCATCTTTGGAAGAAAAAAATTGTGTTCTTTGCACTTATTCAAAGGTAGTGCACTTTGAATACATGTGGAAGGTGGAAACTTTATTATTTTCAAAAAATCTCTTTGAATATTTGTGTAACTTTAGTAGAAGCTCTAATGCCTAATTTTGACCTTCAAATTCACATTTTCAAGTAAAAAAATAACACTAAAATCCCATGATTTGACAAAGGTAATAAACTAATTTTAGAAATTGGAAAAAAAAATTCAATGTTTACAACTACCACATGTAACTTAATTTCAAATTTCATACAAAAATGACATATGGCACAAAAGTTATGAGCAAAAAAACACATGTTCAAGGCTAAGGGGACAATAAAAAGGACAAGTGATTCTTACAACAACCCTTTATGTAAGCTTAAACCAAGCATTTGTATGGCTTCTATAGAAGAAATGTTTGTGCACGAGCTAGGATAACTTATAGAACTTGGTTTCAAATTTTCCTTCAAGTGCAATGAACTAATGAATAGTTATATCATGGAGAGACTTTCGTGACATTATTGCATGCAATTGATCACATTATTTGAAGAAAGTTTGAGGCCAATTCTATATAGCCTAAAGAAAAAGTGGAAAAGTTCAATATATTGGAGGATCCTCATTTCAAAAAAGGTTGTAGTCTATATATATAACAAACAATCTATGAAATCAAGTATCAACCGAAATAGAAAGTTGACAACACCATTAACATATATTCAAAATGGGACAACAATTATTTGTGTTACCTATGATGTATATGATTGATTAAAGGGGTTATTGTCTTATATGAGTTGCTTACTACATTATCCATAAATTTTGTATCAGAGCCCATAAAGGACTCTATAATATTTGTGATTGCAATTTCTATTTGTAAAGACTAAATCAACATGAAGTGTACTAAGCTTGATGAAAGGGATAGTAAGAATCACAAAGTTAATAAGAGAAGATGAGATGCTCCATAAATTGTAATTACGTTAATTTAGTAGAGACTTTTGAAACATATGTTTTATATCTTCTTGAAGTGGAAGAGTAGTAATCTTCCCACACCACATTTTCTTTTTTGAAGAGCCATAGATAGCATCAAGCTCAAAGAATTTGACGTTTGGTACACCAAAAGGTGTATAGATATTAAACAAATTAGTAAGTGGTTGAAATTGATGGTGTTGGCACTTTTTGGATGTACATAAGGTAACTACAACTACAAAAATGTGTGTAACTACTATTTGCCACTTAATGTAATGGATGTGCTACCAAAAGTTGGCATGCGTATGATTGGCATATTTTACGTAAAGGTTACATGTGCTATGGTGTAGATAGCAATGGTATCATGATGAGAATATTACAAAATGTGGTAAATGTTGTGTTGTGTATTAGGAGTGATATGTCTTTGAAAGCAACACTGAAGTATAAACATGACTAATATTAAAAACTTTAAGGGTTTGCACTACCATTGATTACAAATATTAGAGTTTCAAGTTGTGATGTTCCTTGATATCTTTTGATTGCAAATCCAAACTAATTTTTTCTACTATCTATCAAGTTGGATGTAGAAGTGGCAAAATCTACACTAGAAAAAATCTCTCAGACACTTATTGTTTCTAATGGGAAATTTTCTGGCAAACAAGGATCATCTCTTGGATGATGAATTTTGGTCTGTTGTTGTTGTGCATTCTAAAGTTAATATGTTCATGCAAAGTCACTGAGCTCTTTGAGCACTAGTCTATAATTTTGTTGATATATAGTCCATTGGAAGTCAACTCTCTTTTATGGAAATCTTACCAATTATACTAAACAACTTACTATTTTTAATGTAGAAGTTGTAGTATTTTTGTTTTTTGCTTCACTTTCTGCAAAGAAAGATTTGTCTTCAAAATAATGTAGCTTACAAATTCATTTCTATAGATTCTAACAATCATAATTTTGAAGGTTTCATTTGCTTCATTATGTAGACATTCTTGCACTAATTCACATAGTGGAAATTCAAATTTGAAACATTAAATTTGCGTCAACATGTACATATTTTTTATTCAATGCAACACCATTCATTCAAGTTTTTTTTCGCATGATTTCAAATTCTTTGTATTTAGATTATCTATTAAGATAGAATATATAAATGTCGTGTACATCCTTATATGTACGTCATAATTGCACAACATATAAAATTGGCAGAATTATCTCTAGAGTATAAAATCGGCAAAGGTAGATATGGCCGATTTTGCATTACAAGGACAATTCTATTAATTTAATATGTGGCTTTAGAAAGGGAAGAATACACTAGAGATACTATTAACTTCTTCCAATGTGTTTTTCTTTCTACTATGTTGTCTTTTCTATATGTCTTTCTTTTCTATAGTTTATCTTTCATCTTTTGCATTGTATCTTTTAGGGGTATATTTTTCTTTGACATATTTCATGTTCTTTATCACATGTATCTCTTTGTTCCTAACACTAGTAGAAAGTTGGTCTCAAGGCACCAAATGAAAATTGGGAGAACACTATGTGAAATTTGTGGGTGTTTTTTCTAATACAAACTTTCAAGTTTGAATTTGTTGTATATTCACATAAGAAAATTATATATATCTTGGGGCTATAGGTATTGTCTAGGGTTCCTTGTACATTTTTGTATAGGCAAGATTTTTTTTTCATTGGCATTTGTTGTGGGACTGAAAGTAGGTGAAATTTAGTGTAGTACTAACTTCCGTTCATATATATGTGCAGAAGAACACAACAAATCAAGAGATAAGGTCCAAGAAGCGTGAAGAACATCCAAAGTAGAAGGTAAAAGCCTCCTTTAAAAGCTTAAAAGTTCATTTCATATTTTTCTTTTGTTCTAGGCCTTATCATTTGGGTTCCACCTTGGACGTGGCTTTGGTGGCCATAGACTTCTCCAAGAGGAATGTGGAGAAAGACGTGGTGGATAGCCCACCAAGTAGGGGACCAATAAGAACTCCGATTTGCTTGTCCTCACTTTTGAAGAGGAAAACTTCTACTCTAAGCCAATTGTGTTCGTAATTGCCAACTCTGCAAATATTGAACACCCTGCAAAAAAAGTTGTATGTAGATGATGAAGACCAGGTTGAGGATCCTTGATTTAAGGATGGAGTGTCGCTGCCTATAGCGGTTGTCCATTATCCCCTATACAACAACTACTTCAAATTAGAATCTAGTGGAGCCCGGGGAGATCATTTAGAGTGTCCATTAGAAACTACGTGTGTTAAGATTTTAGAGCCCCTATATTATGTCCTAAAACTTAAATAAAAGGAAAATAAAAATATATGAATAGATTTTCCTACTTTGAGATTTTTTGTCTTGAATTATTGATATTTTTATTTGTCAATTGTAATTAGTTACAAATCTTTGAAGTAAAGAAATACATTGTAGAGCTGAAAACAACTTTCACACCTCTATATTATATAAGAAAAAATTGTCTAAAAAATAAATAAAATTTGCTGAAAATAACTCTCTTTTGAAAGTTCATTTTTTCTTGAATAATGATGCAATGGTCATCTAAATGCATTCTCTAAAATTATTTGAGTTGAAAAACATGCCATTTTAGTTCATTTTTCAACCTATTCTAAAAATCATTTCATATGTTGTTTGAGTTGGAAATTTTTGGCAATAGAAACCTATAGTCATTTTTAAACAAAGCTCAAAATTATAGGTTGAAATTATAGTTTATTGATAAGTAAATGAGGGATAAAAAATCACTTGAATACATGTGGTTTGTTATAGATACACTTAGTGATCTCCCCGGGCATTGGAGGAAACCATAAGAAAAAGGTCCCATTGGTTGTATGTAGTGCAGGTTAGATTCATTGACTTGTAGAGATCGCCAGGTTTTGACCCTCCAAATCCATGGGAAGAAGAACTTCGCCTTTCGTTGTTCCTATATCAAACAATTCTTTGAGACTTTCAGCCGTTTAATTATACACAATCAATTGCAACTGCCAATCCAAACATAAGCACTGTCAATAAACCAATTTCAAGGCTCCCTCATTGAAGTTGCAAATCTCTTTCTAGTGATGGCATTTTCAGAAGCAAACGCAAACGACGGAGAGAGGTAAAGGAACTAATTCAAATGGGGATGTGGTGTCTTATCTTTTATGTAAGTGATCAACCAAGGCCTTCTTGATGCAAGGATATCTAGGCCTAGTTGAAAGCGGTGGAGGCAATGAATAGTAGTTCTTACACCAAGAATGATGGTTAGCAGATTGATTCTCGTTTGAAATGTAGTAAACTTCATATATCAATCATTGTTATTAACTAAGTATTCATTCACATACATTTTTAGCATAGGCAAGTGCTTCATGTGCACATGGCTTCTATGTTTTTACACTCATACATTAAATCATTTAGAATTACCAAGATTAGAATTACCAAGAATGTATATATTTCTTAAGAAGTGAAGTATATATACAAGCGAGATTTATTGTTTGATATATAAATGGATCTCAAGTAAATTCATATCTTTCAATGTAAAGTAACCACTTGTTACAAATGTCACATATTTTTTGACTAGTCATGTGGATTTGCATTTATCATCTCTTTATTGGTCTCTAATTGCTCTAAGCTTTGCCTAAATGTAACAAACTTTTATCTTGGTGTCCATTTCAAATTTGTAATGTCTTTATTAATTGATGATACTATTGCCTATATTTATTTTGGCTTCAACAAATTATCTTTGAAAGAAAGGGAATAAGTTCTTAAAATGACTATTTTATCTTGTTATAATGAATTTGGCCTTCTAAAGCTATATGAGATTTTGGCCAATGACAAGGTAGAGCTTGAAGTGGCTAAAAAAATACAACAATTGTAGTTATTTGATATATCAACAATGAAACTGAAGAATTTTTTTTTCTATTCCAAATCTGACTCCCCAAATCTAGTATGTTTTAGTCATCATTTTTTCTCCAATCTTTGTATTGACAATGCTTTTAAGGTTGTTTTAGAGGATTTTCAAGAATCCACTATATCTACCCAAATAGAAAAAATAAAATAATTCTTGTGGCCTTGAGAGACACTTTGACATTCTTTTTGTTCCATACAAGACTAGATCATGTAGAAGGACCACTATGTTTGGGCCACAAATAATATTAACTCATTGACTACTATACTATTGTCCACCTAGAAAATTTGGATTAGACTTAACAAAGTCAATATGTAGGAATGCAATGACTTAGGGTCATTGCAAGGAAGATCGGTTCTATTTCAAGTTGTTGTCATGTGAGAGCGTGTTCATTGTATTCTTGTTGATCCAAAATTGCGGAGCTGCGCGGGAGTGACGGAAGGTGGCGTGGAACGCTGTCGTGAGGTTTTTGTTGCCTATCCGGAAAAGCACGGGGCTCCAAGCTGTAGTAAAGGTTTGTGAAAGGGAGAAAAAGTAACAAAACCCTAAAGTAAACACAACCAAACAACTAATCCAAACTAGGGAATCCAAAAGTATCTAAAATCCTTCAAATGTATTGTAAATCTTCTATTATAGTAGTAAATAATCCTTCATCTATAGTCCAACTTAACCCCTAAAGGTTTTTGACTATGTTTTCACAAAAAACGCTCCCAAATTGTCATTTCTAGTACAAGTACGAAATTTTGGACACATGAAACCGTAGGATCTTGTAGTAAACTAGTTTGAGAAGATGTGGAAAAAATTTCAGAAATTTCCACCGTGTAGATTGCAAGATATTAGCATTTGAAGTGATAAAACCCCTTTTTTGTCCCTGCAAAAAACCGGGCAGCTGCACTTCACATGGTCACATTTGTATGAAAAAATGTCCAAAATGGTGGTAACTCTTTGGATTCATTCTTCAAAGCAAGTTAGCTACATGCTTGAAAAATTTCAGATCATTTGGAGTTGTACAACATATAGAAAAAAATAGTAAGTAGAAAGAAGTAGAAAATGATTCAAAACACTAAATTGTTAAGGATTTAATTATGGAATTGAAAAATGCCAATCCAAACGATTGTAATTGTAATAAACAATCTACACCTTGTGTTTATATTTTTTTCCAAAAATATTGAAAATTGAGTTAAATAAAGGACTTCAAAGTTTATTTTAGAGTAGAGATTCCATAACTACCCGCAAACTACCCACAACTAAAATTCCTCATAACTTTCATCTCATAAATCAAAGTGGAATGATTCAAAGCTTTCCTTTTGCACATAAATCTAGAGAACCAATTTCAAATTTTTATTTTTCTAGAAAATGATTTTTAAAGAAGTTTTTTTTGCTGCCCGGGCTGCCCGCTGAACAATGAAAACTACATATCATACCATAACTTTTTAACCATGTGGTCAAAAGTTATGAAAATTGTTGGGCCCTAAAGCTACTCCTTGGGCACATCTTGTGTGAAAATTTCAAAGAAAAAAAATAAAAATTCCATTCGTGGTGAGCTGCCCTAAAACGCTATGTTGTCAAAAAACGGTGTTTGGTCCTTTATGGGTTAAGAATACAACTCACAAGACTTGCAAGACACGTACAATAGCACCTGAATCCTCTCAAGTTTGACTATTGAGTATCTTCTCAAGCTCATAAAGTGTAAACCTACAAAAGTAAAAACAACGCTCAACTACAACTCTCACATAAACACAACTCACAAAAGAATGTGATTTCCAAATAGAAATGAAGTATAAATTAACCTCAGCTCCTTTTAATTTAGACCAAATCCAAGGGAAACCCAAAAGCAAAATACAAGAGAATTCCAAAGAAGGAAGGCCAACCTTTAAGTCCCTGACGAAGGGACTCCAGGCAACAAACGATATTGGACAAATGCTCAATCCAACTCAACCTTTTACTTTCTCCCAACGAGCCTAACCACCCTTCTATTTGGAACCAATAAAGATGGTGTAACATGCCTATCTTTTAATTAGTAAACGGCCCACATCACAACAGCGCCATGGAGCACGGGAATCTTGGGTGTGATCTAGGGCCTTGGCATTGGCCTAGGCGGGGAATTGGCATTGGCCCAAGTGGGAAGTTGGCATTGGAGACTCATCTTTTTCAAGTTGAGTCTCCCATGTGATGGAGTGAGAGGCGTTTTGTCTTGGAGTTCTGTCCAAGGATGCATTCATTCTTCAAGAACGTTGTAGATTCGACTTGTGTAATCTTTTGTGAGTTTTTTTCAATTTCTATTGAAGCTTTTTTTCAAATTTAATACTTGAAAAAGATCTTAAGGCATTTGTAGGTATATTTGTAGTGATATTTTGCATCTAAACTAGTCCAAAAACGTGTTTTAGTGTATTTGGAGGAGTTTTGCATGTTCTTGAATTGCAAGTGAAATTCAAGCTTGAGGCCATAGCCATGGTTTTAGGTCAATTTAGGCTTTGGAAATAGGTACTAACGCTTATTAGAAAGATAAGTGCATTATTATCCTTGCTTTAGGGGCCAAAGAGTTCATAGGGCAAAGAAAAAGCCAATAAGAGGTGTGCCATGTGTTAATAGCCTAGAATTGTGGAAACTAGGGGAGGTCACTCTCATTACATTTGGGGTACCCACGCGTGGTGGAGTGATTTTTTGACCCCCTATTTACTTTTGAGTAAACTATAATTTTGAGCTTTGCTTAACAATGACTAAAGGTTTCTATTGACAAAAATTTCAATTCCAAATAACATAAGATATATTGTCTAGAAAGGGTTAAAAAATGAACTAAAATGGCATGTTCTCCAACTAAAATATTTATAGAGCTCACATGAAGATGACTATTGCATCAATATTCAACCAAAATAAACTTTCAATAGAAAGCTATTCTATAGAATTTTTTTTTCGTTTTTCAATTTTTTTTTCTTATATAATATAGAGGTGTGAAAGTTATTTTCAGCTTTATAGTGTATCTTTTTTCTTAAAACATTTATAACTAATTACTATTAGCATAAAAAATACCAATAATTCAAAACATAAACTTTTAAAGTAGTAAAATCTACCCATAATTTTTTTTTGGAAAAAAAATTAAGATGTATTATATGTATTACTTTTTTCGCTGCACATGGATTGCTAAAACGCAGGGAGTGTCTTCCCCGAGTGTGGAAAAGCAAGGTCATTTATCTCCTTGGAAGTAGGGGAGCCAAAGTTGTGGGCATGGGGAATGTTTATGATGGAATTTGTTCATTGTAGAGATCTTCGTGAATTGTACTTGCAACATTAAAAAATGTGGGTATTTAAAGAAAGATGCACAACCTTTTCAAGGAAGGACCAGGAGCACAAGGTAGGCAAAAAGAGTAGCTTTTGGGGTGACATAGCCTCCCAAGCAAAAGACGCTACCACTAACATAGCATGCACAAGGCAGGTAAGACAGACAACAAAAATAGCAACTAACTTAGTATTGTAGCTTGCTTCAACGGGAACTAGAGTACAGAAGGTGGGGCTTCTAGGTGGAGTGACGTTCATTTGTTTGCATACATTTTGTGCAACAGATTGTTGTGGAGTTTTGGTATGTTAGTACTTTGACATATTATTTGATGAAGAACAATTAGAATAATTTGGCACATTAAGCATTTTCAGGTTGTTTGGCACATTAAACATTCAAGGTGTTTAGATCCAAATTTTAGTATTAAAAATAAATAAATAAAATAAATAAATGATAACAACTTTAAAACTATCTTTACAGGTTTAGCAAAGAGATTTAAATGTTGATTGAGGATGTTTAGGTGGTTTTGAGGATATTTTCATGGTAGTTTAGGGCCTCTTAACCTACTTATGGTCTCCACTAGATTATAGGAAGATGCACATATTGATGATTGTGCTCCGTTGGAGTCACCACAACCTCTACGGCAATACATTCGATTAATACATATCCTTATAGTAGTACCCACATCTATTGCAGTGTACACGCGATTTTGTCATCTTGCTAACGAAGCACATTGGGATCCACAAGATCTAGATGGCCGAGCAGACTAGCATAGGCAAACAACACATATTGTTGGCCTACTTTGTTTTATGCAAGTGTATTTGCCACTACGAGGTGTGCAACACAATGATGCAAAATTTGGGGAAATTTGGGAAATGAAGATAATACATGTACAACGAGGTAGCTTACATCAATTTGGCATGGCGTGTCATATATTGTTTATAGATCTAAACTCAATTCTTACACTACAATGTTGAGATGGACTCTGTGATGTGGTCCATGTGTCTTTTTTTCATAGGTCCAGAGATTATGCATGATATTAGATGGCATTATTGAATTGGAGGAGTTTGAGATCAATTGGAACCGCATACTAGGTTTGTAAGTTGATCTCTCTATGTGATAGGTGTAGTTTTAATACTAGCACAACACCATTATTTACTTTGAATGGAGATGGATTAGATCTAAATAGTTTGCTAGTTTTTGTATGGATGGACTTGCACTACAACAAAATGGATGTTTTATGACTGCAAAATATGACTGCAGTGAGTCGTAAAATCTCAAAATATGACTTCCGTAGAAATCACTGTAGATGACGCGCGATATGACTAGGTCCAGTTATTACCGACTAGTCATATTTTTAATGAGTCATATTTGTAGTCATCTAAATTGAGAGTATAATATGCC
This sequence comes from Antitrichia curtipendula, assembly GCA_951230915.1. Classification (NCBI taxonomy): domain Eukaryota; kingdom Viridiplantae; phylum Streptophyta; class Bryopsida; order Hypnales; family Leucodontaceae; genus Antitrichia; species Antitrichia curtipendula. The sequence goes on from OX579640.1 coordinate 1,270,541, forward strand.
ATATTTTGCCAACGTGGCGTATATGTTGACTACCCTTGAAGTTTTGGCTTTCTCTTGAGCTGCCCGAGCAAAGAAAAAAAATCCTACGTGGCATATGACTCTATGTAGTCATATTTTTGGCTGACGTGGAATATGACTACAATGAGTCATATTTGGATTGACATGGCATATGACTTTGTACAGTCATATTTTTGATTGATGTAGAATATAACTTTTGTGAGTCATATTTTCTATTGATGTGATAAATGACTCTTGTGAGTCATATTTTTGGTTGATGTGGAATATGACTTTTGTGAGTCATATTTTCTATTGATGTGATAAATGACTCTTATGAGTCATATTTTTTTGTTGATGTAATAAAATGACTTTTATGAGTCATATTCTCTGTTGATGTAGAAAATGATTCTTAGAAGTCATATTTTCTATTGATGTGGAATCTAACCCTCATAAGTCATTTAAAAAAAATGTAAAATATGACTGTTGTGAGTCATATTTTTGGTTAATATGGGAATTTCTATGGAGTGTTACTAATAATTTAATGATTGAATGTAGTCATATTTAAAAAAATATAGAGTTACATTTTGGTATGATTATGAATATTATGTGACAATAGCCAATCATATTTTGGCCAAGATATATTGTGAAATATGACTCAAGCAAATGAAATTCCATATTAGTGAGAGTTGCATTTCTTAGATTTGTGTGTAGTTTGTAATTGGAATGACTTAGGTTTATAAAATAGCTTATGTCATGAATTACAATCATATTTTTCATACATTCAAAATGAACATGATGCATTGCAATCATGCACCAACATGGTTTAGCAACTAAATAAAAGACTCTATCAAATTAAAAACAAGTATATACAATTTTTAAGACGGACAAGAGATATTTACACTAAAAAAAAATATAAGAAAGAATGTGACTCTTTTCAGTGACATTTAGTAGTCATTAATACAAAATATATCACAATGACATTCTATAAATATATATTCCCACACTTATAGGACCTATATTCCTTACAAAGATGTGAAGATGTTGCTTTTCGAATGTTGTAAATAGCCTCCAATAACTTTATTCTAGCTTTTGGTGCCTACATATACAATCAACAAGGTTAATTTTCAGTGAATAAACAATATAGATCAATCTTCAAAGATTTAAGGCAACACAAAATATGTAGTATAAATTTAAGATTTAAAAAAAAATCATAGCTAGTTAACCACTATATCTTTAAAAATTCAAAATAATAAAGAGGAGAGAATAACACCATAACTACTATATCTTTAGAAATTACAAGTAAGTAACAAGAAATAATGACATCATAACCATTATTTATCTAGAAATTACAAATAGACAAGAAAAAAGAATAATAATAGTGATAGAAGAAACAAGAAGCAAAAGATAACAATTGCTAAAAGGTAAGATGCAACAAGATGCAACAAGAAGTAAGAAGAAGCTAGAATTAAGATGTAACAAGAAACAACAAGAAGCACAAATTAAGATGCAACAAAATGCAACAAATAACAAGAAAAAGCAAAAAATAAGATGCAATAAGAAGCAAAAAGCAACAAGAGCAAACAAAGAGTATAAACTAAGAAATAACAAGAAACATGAACAAAGAGGCAGCAAGAAACAAAAATTAAGAAACAAAAAGAAACAAGAACTAAAAAACAAAAAGAAGCAAAAGCTAAAAGGTAGCAAAAAACAAGAACTTCAAGGCAATAAGAAGCATGAATTAATAAGCAACAAGAAGCAAGAATTAAAAAGCAAAAATAAGGAAGAATTAAAAAGTAGCAAGAAACAAGAACTAAAAGACAATAAAACTTAGAAGACAACAAGAAGCAAGAGCTAAAAGGTAGCAAGAAACAAGAACTAAGATTCTATGAGGCAACAAAACTTAGGAGACAACAACAAGCAAGAATTAAAGGTAGTAAGAAACAAGAATTAAGATTCTAAGAGGCAACAAAACTTAGGAGACAACAACAAGCAAGAGCTAAAAGGTAACAAGAAACAAGAACTAAGATTCTAAGAGGCAACATAACTTAGGAGAACAACAAGCAAGAGCTAAAAGGTAGCAAGAAACAAGAACTAAGATTCTAACAAGCAATAAAACTTAGGAGACAACAAGAAGCAAGAGCTAAAAGGTAGCAAGAAACAAGAACTAAGAGGCAACAAAACTTAGGAGACAACAAGAAGCAAAGAAAAAGAAAAAGAATCAAATGTTGCACTTTGAAGGGGAGGTACAAAAAACGACGGCTAGGGTTTCAAAACCCTAAATCAGTGGCGGCTAGGGTTTCAAAATCCTAATCATGTGACTTGTTTTAGTCATGCGCATGACTTGTTCTAGTCATGTGACTTGATATAGTCACACAACTGACCAAATATGACTATACTAAGCAACTAAGCTATTTTAATAATCAAATTTGATCCAAAATGAATACATATTGACACTACAACTTCACAAAATGCTTAAAAGAAAACTGCAAGGCCTTAAACACCTACAATTATAGAAAAAAAAGTGTACAAAAAGTGTGGGAATGAAAGTATTTAATAGAGGTGCTATTTAAGTGCATCTTTGAAATAAAACAATGGATTATCCTTTTATAGTCTAAGTGTATCCTTGTAAGAACATCCAAACAACCATCTTTTAATTGCAATACAAGCATACACATGCCTACAGTGAGCCTCAATCTTCATATGAATAATTTTGTGACTCATATAGGGCCTACAGAGACCCTCTAAAATGTGGCTTATATGACATTGTTGTGAACCTTCCGAATAAATAAACAAACTTCAATACAGAACATGTGTGAGTGTTTTTACTATATCCTTGAGATAAAGCATGCACAATCATGTTCTTTATTGTAGAGCTAAGTCTTAAGTTGGATATTTAAGTATTATTCAATTGACATTCTAATCATTGAACAAACTAATGATAAACCATAAGTGGTTCACATCTTAATTAAAACTGACAAAAACTATAAAAATTAAAAGTTTGAGGTGGTTTTGGATGGTTTTAGCCAATCTAAGCCAAAGCTCTAGTCTTCCAAATCCAAGTTGAAAATTTCAAATTTTTGATAGCTTAAATTGTAGAATATTGCATGCCTAATCAAAAATAGTAAAATCTTTAAAGTGGGATATTTTTAGCAAAAATTATGGATAGATAAAGTTCTATTTCTTATATTTTTTTCAAGACTTTATCTAACATTTTCTTCTAGCCTATAAGTCTAAATTAACTTTTGCTTTCAAGATTGCATTATAAATGTCACCTAAATGTAAGGTCCTTTTTTAGCTTGAATTAGATGAATTTTGATGTTTTTAATCTAAAATTAATGCTCTTGATTATCTGATTTCATTATAATCTATTTTCCTTATTTTTTTATTCATTTTTAAAAGTGTGATATATTCTTGAAAACCTTTAAAAATTACCTAAATGATTTTGAATTCAGAGTTGGATTTTAATAAATTCTTAAGTTTGAGTTAAACTTCTAATTTCTAATATAATTACGGTTTCTACCAAAAAAATAACAAAGTGCCAAATTCAAAGACATGCCTCAGAACCCATTTCCACCTCATCCCCATTTTTCAACATGCATATTGTGGTTGTATCATAAGGCCTACCTTGATTCATTTTTGTTGCATTTTTTGTATCTTTGTATACAACTTAATCCCTAAAGATCAGAGATTATGTTTTCACCAAAATCGCTCCAAAACAGCTATTTTTAATACAAATACCAAATTTTAGAAAAAAAAAAATTTGAAAAAATGTAACCATAGGATCTTGTATTAAACTAGTTTGAGAAGTTGTCAAAAAAAATTCAGGAATTTCTACCATGTAGATTGCAAGATAATAGTGTTTGAATTGACAAAAATCCAGGCAGTTGCACTTCACAAGGTCACATTTGTATGAAAAAATGTCCAAAATGGTGGTACTTCTTTGGATTCATTCTTCAAGGCAAGTTGGCTACATGCTTGAAAGTTTTCAGATTATTTGGAATTGTAAAACATATAGGAAAAAAATAGTAAGTAGAAAGTGATAGAGAATGTTCAAAACATTAAACTGTTACAAAATTAAATATGGAATTGAAAAATGAAAACATTGGGTGTAGAAATAAAATGGAATTGAAAAATATTGAAATTAAAACTCTACACCCAATGCTTTTATTTTTTTTTCAAATGTATTGGAAATTCAGTTAAATAAAGGACTTCAAAGTTTATTTTAGAATAGAGATTCGATAACTACCCTCAAAATAAAACTCTTCAAAACTTTCATTTCATTAATCAAAATGGAATGATTCAAAGCTTCCCTTATATATATAAATCTAAAGAATCAATTTCATATTTTAATTTTTTTTTTGAGTGATTTTTAAAGAATTTTTTTCAACTGCCCGGACTGCCTGCTATCCAATGAAAATGATATATCATGCAATAACTTTTTAACCACATACTCAATAGTTATGAAAATTGTCGGGCCTCAAAGCTACTCCTTGGGCACACTTTGTGTGAAAATTTCAAAGAAAAAAAGAAAAGAGTTCCGGTTGTAGTGAGCTGCCTAAAATCGCTAAGTTATCAAAAAATGGTGTTTGATCCTTTAGGGGTTAAATAACGACTTTTACAATAAGGTGTATAAATTCTATCCATGATCAAAAAAAAAAATTTCAACATATTTCATTCTACTTCTCTCTCTTGACTTTTTCCAAAAAAATTATATATATTTTTATTTTTTTCTCTTTTTTTGGATTATTTTAGAATTGCAATCTTTGATTTCAGTTACTAATTAAATTTTTTTAATTCTAGAAGTCAAACAATTGTAATGACCTAATCCTCATAAGTGCTAAATATGTATCTATTGAAGACCTTAAAATTTCTTTTGGTCAACTCTGCATATTACAATCAACAATATTTGTTTAATACAAAGTCAAAACTCTATAAAGGGATCAACTTAGTCTCTAACTATGCCCAATAGCCCAAACCTTTAAGTAGCAACTTGGAACTTCTACTTCTACTTCAAACTCTTAGACTTTGAATACAAATGGCATTCCTCACTTGCTCTTGCTTTATGAATGCTCAAGGATGAATTTTTCTTACACTCTTTTTTCTCTCCTTAAATTAGATTTTATTCAAGCTTCAAGTATTTTTTCTAAACCCCACAATCTTTAATCTACATCACAAATTAATTGCATTAGATTTCACTTTGTATCAACCAATATAATTAGCTTTTAATTTGTATAAGCCACCATGTACAATCAATCAACATAATTAGTTAATCTGCTAGTGCAACCAATTTGTTAGTGTACAAACTAGATGTAGATTCATGTCCTCATGGCTTAAATTATTTGTTAAACAATATTCCTTCTCTTTCATTAAAAAAATCAACAATCTCTATATTTGAACCAATATTTTATAGGATTATCTTTGTCACCAAATATATATTTCAACTTGAAGAAAATTTGCCATAAAAAACCAAAACATATTTAATATGCATTTTGAGATCCTTTTCCTATGCTTTCCAACAAAATGGGCTAGGAATGAATCCATCTATTGTCTCATGTTATTAATTGTTTTACTTTTCTCTACTTCCTTTGTAATCCCTATGAGAAATTTAAATTTATTAATTAAAATATAAACATATGCCACTCCAAATATTTGAACACAAATTCTATAATAGGCACAACATACAACAACAACAAATTTTTAATAGGCATGAAATAAAGTTATGCCTACACCCTAAGGAATGAGATCTACAACCAAAATACTAGAAGGTCGTCTTAGATTGACCCCCTTTTCCTTGGACAATCCAAAAAGTAAAAAAAATGACTCCCCCCTCAAATATGACTAAAGCAAAAATATGACTAGGTGCTCTCCAAATATGTTTCCTATCCAAATTTTCCATCAGTTGCCCCCAAAAGAGATAAAATGACTACTAAAAAAATGTGACTGCAAAATATGACTCCCCCCAAAATATGACTACAAAATATAACTCAAGCAAAAATATGATTGATTGCTCTTCAAATATGTTCCTTGCTCAAAAAAAAAAAAAAAAATGACTATGAAAAAAAATTTGACTACAAAATATGACTCCTCAAAAAACATAACTATAAAATATGACTCAAGCAAAAATATGACTAAGTGCTCTTCAAACATGTTCCCCGCCCAAATTTTCCTTGGGCTACCGAAAACAAAAAAATGTCACCACCAAAAATATATGACTATAAAATATGACTGACACAAAAATATGACTACATAAAATGACTAGACGTTCCGTGAATATGTTCCGTATTGTTCCCTATAAAGTACTTAGTTGTTCCCAATGGACGTATACTATACGCCCATGAAGTACAAGGCCAAAATATGACTAGCAGTCATATTTGCAGTCATATTTTTTTCCAAAATGTTGGCCTCCCAAAATATGACTACGAGCAGTCGCCAGTCATCCCTAGTCATATTTTTGCAGTCATAAAATGCAGGTTTTGTTGTCAATTGACAATGAGTGGACTTGTCAATGTCTGCTAGACACCATTTTTATATGTGAGTTGACGTATTTTTTCATGTGACTTAGCTCTAACTATAAACATGGTGTTTATCATATTTTTTGATTATACGTGATCTTGCAATGATGCATTTAACCTAATGGTTTTATCATGGACAAAAGTAAAGGCATTATTAAACCTTTTAAACGATTGAGACTTGGTTTAATCAAAGATCAAGACATTCAAACCGATTTGAGTGGGGATGGTATCTAAAAGGTGTTTTATTTTTTTCCAAGGTTTGCAAGTGAAATCATCTAGTGGAACTCTAAGGCAAGACCAAGTGAAAAAATTGGCTCTTCCATTTTGTTCTTTTTTCTTTGGCACGAGATTGTTTAGGAGTTCAACCTCAAAGATTGCCTAACACCAAGATATTGAATGCCAAGGCTATGAGATTTTGGACTTAGCAAGCCAGTGCTCGCATTATTCATGAACGACGATCGATGAGATCCGTGATCGGAGCGCCTTTGTGCTGAGCTAGGGGAAGAATGGAGGTGGTGGATTTGGTGATTCCATGTATTGCCATTATTTTGAAAAATGATGGCCAATGACGGGAGGTCGTGAGGCATATTTTCTCAGGACCTATTGAAATAACAACCTTTTTCCTTGATTTTTATAAAAATTCAAGCTCAAGGTTATTTGTTTCATACTATTTGGTAGTGGGAACAAAGTTGATGGTTGGAAAAAGCATCTAGTGTTTGGGATGCTTTTATCCTTGCCTTTATTAATTGGGAGATCTCACGCACCGTTTATTTGGAGGCTACTAAGGAGAAATACGAGGCATGACAATATTATTTGTAATAGGCGATATGTACATGAACACTAAATTAACCTCTGCAAACGGGAGAAACTAGAAGTGATGTGTTTCATTTGCCAGTGATACCGTTTCCATATCATTAGGAACTGATGGATTTGTACCAGTTCAACCTTGGAGTCAACAATCTTTTTTTTGCACAAAAATTTCAAATGAAGTTATATCAGAAGTTGATGAAGATCGAGCGAATTGGATGGAAGAGACTACAGGTGACAAAGATAGAGATTGCCAACGAGAGTGCTATTTTGTGAGTTTTGGAACGTGAGCCCAAGAGCCTGAGAGCTTATGAGCCTTCAATTTTAGATGCAATTTTTTTGACTTTCAAGGTGTAGACCTATGACCGTGGTTTGAGATTTGAAGATTTTTATAGCTAGTGAACTTAAAAAAATATGTTAGTTGGCTTGAAATAGGGTTGAGACATTCCAAATGTTCTCCAAACACCTTATCTATATATCCTATCCATTTTTTATTTTTTTATTTTTTAATGGTGACTCTGTTATCTCTAGAGAATCAAAGATCCTTTCAACATAAAGAGGACCTTCGGGAGGTATGGAGGTTAGGACTTAAAAAAAATAAAAAAAATTCAATTTATTTTTTGTTGCAATTTCATCATCTTCCAAAAGTCCCTTGAGGGTTTTAGAGTTTGGGACTCTTTCAAAAACATTTATTTATTATTTAAAATTTTACTATTTTAAAAAAAAATTTGCAACTTCATCACCCTTAGAAACCTCTCTCGTTATCAAGAAAACTTTTGGGTTTTGGAGTTTGAGACTCTCAATTTTTAAAATTTTTAATTTTTTTTTAATTTTTAAAATTTTTTCACAACTTTGTGACCCCATGAAAACCCTCTCAATACCAAGAGACCCCTTCTAAGGTTTGGGGTTTGGAACTCTGCAAAAAAAAAGGATTTTTTTTTTTTCCCAATTTTTTTTCAATTTTTTTCCGCAACTTCATGACCCCAAGAAACCCCTCTTGGTACTAAGAGACCCCTCTTAGGGATCTAAATTTGGGACTTTAAAAAATATAATTTTCTTTTTCTTTTTTCTTTTTTTCTAGATTTATACTTCAAGCTTTCTCTTAGAAAGATATACTTAATTTTTTGTCTAACATACCGACATTTATGCTTGATATTTGTTGGAACCTTTTTTACATGTAAACATGACCCTATATATGGATTGATGATATTTGATGCCTTGATATATATTTATTCTTGAAAATAAAAAATCTATTTATTTCAAGATTGTTCTTGTTCATATTGACATGTTGATAGTCAAAGTGGACAAAAATGTGGTAATATTATTCGCACATAATGGTACTTACATCTCAACTTAGTTATAAAGATTAAACTACCTCTCATGGTACTAGACTTAATCAATCCTCCGTTAAAGACAGTTAATTTTATTGACTGTTTAGATACACCCTGGCAAATCTGGTTAAAATTCCCATAGGGATTTTTATTTTGCCTCCATTGATGCGACAACTAATGTTATTTACTCACAGCATATTTGAACACGCATCTTTGGTTGAATCTTATACTCACATGAGTTGGTGACTGTGATACCTTTAATGGTTGGGTTTACGCCTAATTAACCTTGTTGACATAATTTAATTACTACATGTGGGCATATGCTGATTTTAATATGGTACCATTATTACTACATAAGCCATGAACTGGGTGATGAGATCTGGGATCCTTTTCTGCGTGATGGCAGTTATTGACTGGAAGTTTGTTCCCTACTTCAACTACCATATCACTGGGTTTGAGATTTCTGTCTGCAGTCTCTCTCAAGTTCGGCTAACTACCTTTAGATGCTGCCCTACTCAGTCTAATTAGCTCAAACAGGCTTGTTTCCTTTATTCCTTGATGCAGAACATGAGTTTTGTAGCAAGGATGGCATCATCACAATCTACTCCTAACAGTCAGGGTTCGTGTCTTATAATTTGTTGATACATTGCATAGACTTTTTTTGGTTTGTTTTGTTCTTTTCTAAGGTGTTTTGTGTGAAAACGATGACAAGTGACATAAGGCTGTAGACACCTCGCATGCACATTGTAACTGACTAATTGTTTGTTGTGGTGTATAGGTGCAGGTGAGGCCTTTGTCCTCATAAAATGTCTTAGATACTTGTGAACCGGATTTTATTCCTACATTCCTACTTGTCCATATTAAAAAAATGTTTGCATAGGGAGATGGATAATTTGTTGGATAAATTATCTTATGGCCTGCTTATAATTTGATTGCTTATTTAATCTTGCAAACATGTACTAGTAGGCTGCACTCAGATTACATGTGAATATATTATTTTCTGCATGGAGCAAATAAATACTATCTTATGGTATTTGACATGTTGAAAAGTTATTATAGTTATTTTTATATAGAATGCTATCTATATAAAGATTTATATTTTAGCCTTAGTTCTATATACTAAGGTTTATAATTGGAATTTAGAGCATGAAGTACTAGTGTCCAAGAAAAAACAAGATGTGTGGGCCCTAGAGAATCTCCTACAAATACATCTACCAATATTGAAGAAAATAGATATACAAAACAAACTTGGCCTAACAAATTGAATATAACAATTAAGGTAGAAACACATGTATCCAAACAAGGTTCTCATGCGCGACCTCTAGGGCACCAATATTTTGGACCAGACAAGGAGTGATTTGTGGATTGCCTTGTCCAAGCTGATTGTGTAATAAGGACCAACAAGATTTCAGCCAATCAAAGAAGCTCAACTCAAATGATACAGCATATGACGAGACTAGCGCATCCCTAACTGTTGTAAATAACTTGCAGCAAGGCTGATGAGCTGCACAATCAAACCATCAGATTCACATTCAAGAACCTGAACCATAAATAAAATTCAAATAGACAAGGAACAAGAAACGGGAAAAATCGTCTCGCTTTACAAAAATTGAAGTTGAAATCCTAAATTCACAGTAAGTTGAAATTTGAAATTCACAATGCAGACAATGTATAAACACCCATAAACAATAGGTGACAACTCAACGGTGCACTAATAATCTTTGCCAACAAATCTCCAAATTTCACAAGGTAGCTATGTCGATCCCCTGCAATTGCAAATACTCCATCACGCTGGGTTTGTCTGGACCTACTTCTGGCCTGCTCAACAAGCTCTGCAGATGATGAATAGCTTCGATAGTTGGAACCAAATGTCTTCATCCTCCATAATGCCAACTGCAGTGAGAAAATATAAAATTTAATTAACTCAAATATGACATACCAAATCACTTTTCTTCCATAGGCATCCAAATGCATTTGTTGTCACATCATCAACCTAGACTCTTCAATAGTGAATCTAATGACAAGATTTACCATACGTAAAATAGCTCTCTCCAAACTTTTCACTACTCATTTTGATCAATAAAAACCAGATTAGCATATGTCATCCAAGTAGATCAATTACACGCATTACCGACTCTGCTGTGGAATTTGCAAATTGTGGGCATTCCACAATTTTCCTCAAATTCTATTCTCCTTCATTTGATTCTAATTGTTGACCAGCATTGCAACTGCTGACAAATTTAAGCCTATGTAGGAAAGACAAACTTCCAAAATAACTATTTCAATTTAGGATCTGAAAATCTGCAAGATACTATCGGGATATAAAAAAATACAAAACAACTCGCATCGTCATTCTAAGATTTGCACGTATAGGTCTAATTTTCTTACGAGGACCCTAAATCAAATGGTAGGATAAGAAAAAGTATTGCTTTTAGGTTAGCTTAATTGGAATTAGTGAACAAACTTGTAGGCCAAGCTCCGAGAAATTATGACAAACAGAGATAGTTAGGGTAAGAAAGGGTGGTGCATGAATAGGTACCGTATTTGAGGCAGGCTGTGAGGCTTCATAATGTCGCGTCCATCTTGCGGAATTTGATGGTGTGAGTCGATCCAACAGTGGTTTCACCCCTGCAATCTCAAACTCACCCACAGCATGGCTCCGGTGACAAGCTGCAAGAGGGGCTACGGAATGGTGCGCATGAACCTTAAACCCTAAAACCCCTAAATCCTAATCTTGAAATCCTGAATCCAGCAAGTAACACTAGTAGAAAACAAGGTCAAATGTAACCAGTGAATAAATGACTGGTGACTATTTCGTCACTAAACAATAACTAGCAGTCATAAAAATGGCGCCAAAGCTGACGTGTAGCAAGTTGCAGTCATTTTGTAGTAATTCATATGAACAGTGGATGAGGCCCAGATGAAACCAACAACGAGAATTGGTGTCATCTGTGGTTTAGTCTATGTTCTGTGGCCCTATTGTTGATGTGGACTGTATGGAGTCATACTTGAATTGTGCTGTAATAAACTAAGCGCAATATATGACTATGGTAGAACTATAAAATGACTAACAATAAGACACTGTGGAAATTGAATTTATTAAATTTATAATCTACACCTCTATAAATGATTGCTTGTACTATAGTCATTTTCAAGTCATAAACTAAGTGCCAAATGGACGGCTTAGATGGATGGTTAAGATGAATGAATCAAATGGACAGCTTAGATAGATGGATTAGATGAACAACTTAGATGGATGGATTAGATGAACGACTTAGATGGATGGATTAGATGAACGACTTAGATGGATGGATCAAATGAACGGCTTAGATGGATGGATTAGATGAACGACTTAGATGGATGGATCAAATGAACGGCTTAGATGGACGGATTAGATGAACAACTGAAATGGATGGATTAGATGAACGGCTTACATGGATGGATCAGATGGATAGTTCAAATTGATGGATCAAATGGAAAAATCAGGTTGTTTCTTTCTACAATGGCTTAGATGGACGGGTGAGATTGTATCTCAAGAGCAAATGGATGGTTCAAATTTTAGGTCAGCCGCCACATTTTAGGGCAGCCGCCTTTCTACCTCTGTGGTGGCTGACATGTAGTACGTTATAACTGCACATCTCATTTATTAGTCATTGTTCAGTCACTCTGTAGTCATTATTTAGTCATAGAATACATTGTAACGTGGCAGTTGCAGATTGCAGCTGTAGCTGCTGAAGATGAACGATGGAGATTTCATCTCTCTCATTTATATTTAGGGTTTAGGGTAGCAGCCGCCTCCTCCTTGCATCTTGTTCTTCTTTCTTCTTGCTTATAAACATCTTCTCATTTTCTCCTCTTGTATTTGCTCTAATTTTCCTAAGATATTGAAGGTTTAGCTTATAATCTTCTTTAAGTATAAGTGGTTTTGTAGTGTTGTTGTTTTGTTCTATTGTTCTTTTGCAGTTTTGTAGGGAAGTTGTACAGTTCTGTTCTGTTGTTGTCTTGTTCTTTTGCAGTTTTTGTAGGAAGTTGTATAGTTCTGTTGTGTTGTTGTTTTGTTCTATTGTTCTTTTGCAATTTTGTAGGGAAGTTGTACAGTTCTGTTCTGTTGTTGTTTTGTTCTATTGTTCTTTTGCAGTTTTGTAGGAAAGTTGTACAGTTCTGTTGTGTTGTTGCTTTGTTCTATTGTTCTATTTCAATTTTGTAGAAAAGTTGTGTAGTTTTGTTGCTCTGTTGTTTTGTTGTTTTGCTGATTTGTGGTTTTGTTGCTCTGTTGTTTTGTTGCTCTGTTGTTTTGTTGTTTTGCTGATTGGTGGTTTTGTTGCTCTATTGTTTATATGTTTTGCTGATTTGTGGTTTTGTTGTTGATTGTTTCAGTTGTTGATTGGCTACAATTTTCAATGGACCAAGAAGCAAGAAAAGATTATGGCATGAAATTCTCATACTTCTTGTCTCTTTGTTTGCAACTACAAATAACTAATGAATGACTGCAACAGTCATCTATTCAACTATTGTGTAACTAATTACATATAAATGACTAAATAATGTCTACCAAATCATTACCAATGACTATCATATGACTACTAGATGACTCCCAAAGGATATGCCAACCTTTCTAAATGACTACAATGATTCCAAAAATGACTAAAGTATGATAGTTGCAAGCAAAATCATTACTACAAAATGACTTAGTGGTGATCCTAAATCTTCCATATCAGCAAAATTGGCCACCGACATTTGCCAAGTCATTCCTAAATCAACCAATAGTAAACCTCCATGTGTACAAACCACGTCAGCAACATTTGCCAGGTCAGTTGCCCCATATAATCACACCCCAATGAACTTCCACATCAGCAACAAGATGAAAAAGAATAAATGACTACCTTGTCCGAAATTACTCGTCCGAAATTACTCTGATTCAAAAATCAGGTAGTAGTCATTCTGTTGTCATAAGTGTCCTAAATAACTGGTTATGTAGTCATAAACGCCAGTCATTGATAGCCCTTTTTCTACTAGTATAAGAAGTTACGTTAAGACACCATGGCGGTGCTGCAACCGATCTTAGCCAAAAGAGTTGCTGATGAAGAATGCCGAGATGGAAAGAAGTTGGCTCCCTGCGACTTGTCGTTGAAGTGGTAAATCACATTTTCTTGTTTTGTAATTCCTCTCATTCTTTGATTGTGGCCTCTCCTCATGGATCAATGTTTGGCAACTCTCCTTTAGCATAGAATCCTTATCTGCACTCAAAAGTCAACATACAGGCTCTCACAGTAAAGTTCACAAGTGCAGGCCAATATAAAGCAATTGAACAATGCAGGAGTAATTAAATGATTTCTAATCTTGTAGACGATTCTCAAATTCCATGCAGGTACAAGTATTTCTAAGTGAGCAAAATGACACTTTGGTGCCCTACAATGGATGCAAAGAAACTGCACATCACAGTTTCATATTGAGGCAGGTTTAACGAGTCTTTTCCACCAAACATGTCCATATCACCTCCTAGATTGAAGTCACGGCTGTTTATGGCTAAAGTTTGAGCAAACAACCAATCCATGGGACTTCCATCCTGCAGTGAAGTAGGAAAAAAGTAAGACACAATTGAGACAAAAGCTCCAGTTCTAGTTTCTGACAGCTCAAAAGAAGAAACAAAAGATGGAAGCTATTATAGAGAATCAGATCCATAGAGACTAATTCCTTTGAAATTCATAATATCTTATCATTTATAAAACTATGGAATGCAGAAGAGCTGAGACACACATTTCTAAGCATGGAGATTGTGACAGGCACAAAGTTCAAGGTCAAAGGGCTCAAGAAAATCACACCTGGTTGGTTTGATGAAATCCACAAGCATCGCCTACAATGGTTGGATACTGTGCTTGCAATTGCATGACCAAGTCATATAGAGGAAAACTCAAGGATGCAGCATTCATGAGAGTAGACTTAATGCTCTCCCACGTGTTCTGCTTCGAAAAACTGTCATCTTGTAACAGAAGAGCTTTCATTTCCACGGACGGGGCCAGCTGAATGGGCTTCTGGTTACGGGAGCTTGCAACATTGCTGTTGGCTCCATGTTTGAGCAATAAGAATGTGTAGGCAATGTGGTTGTTTTTCACTGTGTAATGAAGGGGAGTTTCTTTGGTCAAGCGCCAAGACATTGTCTCCACTTGAATCCTTCTCCAATATATCTGAGAGAGCCTCGAAATGGCCATGACCGGCTGTTGTATGTACTAGAGTTGCACCAACTTGTTACCAGTCATGACGTTGGCTCCCGCCTTTATCAATCTCCTAACCACTTGAATATTTACAATTCCGTCTGTACATTTTACTATCTGCAATGTTATAAAAAGTGTCAACAAGGTTACATCATACAATTTGCATGGCACTGAATACAACAGAGGTCAGTTACGAAATCCACCTGCAGCGAGGAAATTGAAGCGCGCATGAAGCAATTCGTGATCAACTCTACAACTCAACTGCAATTGTCAAACTCAATGATTTCACTTGCCAAGAATTCCGGCACTAGTTTCTTAAATGTTGACTTTGCAGTACAACATAATTCTGCAGAGTGCAGACAACTTGAAGCCCGCCATTAATCATACCGTGATAGACTCTAGGATTACGAATTAGCAACACTAAAAAGGTACATACTATTGTGGAGCAATAATTTGAAGTCCTGCATAAATCAACTCAAGATACTTGAATCTTGGTGAAATTTAATGCAATTGATCACATTATGATTGTTGATGTTGCCCCGAGCTCCTTGAAACACTCTCGCCTGCTACTATTCAAGCCATAGCCGCTCACCACGATTAAGATTCCAAGGACAACCTCAATTCTTACATCTCTAACTTGCTCCACCTCTTCACCAAATTGCAGCCACCAAACCCTAATCACATCATGGCCACCTACGGTATTATCCTAAAATGTGCTCCCGAGAACGAAGGTGTGAAATCTGCATGGTACTTGATGTTGGAGGCAATTCCATTGGGGTCAGTCGACAAAGGGTTAGCCTAGGGCTGCACATCTGCCATCTCACACAAACACCAAAAATCAGTGGTCGCCACGAAAACGGCGATGGAGTGCCCACATAAACACCGCCCACATTGCAACAACAAAGCACAGCAACCAAAAACCAGGTATAGAGCAAAGGAAAGCCCCACATAAATTCTCCACCGACACGTTTTAAACTACATTGAAACGCAAAAGCAAACGAACTACACTACAACACAATTGAAAAGACACCACAAACGGGCCAACTAGCGTCCGTCACCCGAAATGCGGTGACGGTCTTATCCACATTACCCGGACTTATCCTGGAAACGCAAACTTGAATCAAATTTGAGAAAGAAGCTGTGAAGATTTTCAGATGTACACGATGAGTGCGAATATCTGAAATTAAAAGACGCGAATCGATATATCACCTTGCTCAGACCCTAGCGCAGCTTTTTTCAAGGTGCGGGGCTCACTAGCCACAACTCGAATGAGGCCGTTCTGGCGCTGCAATTCACTGTGAATTTTGCGATCAATCTCCGATGGTCGAGTCGAGCCCTAAAACTGCGCGCTCCCGCCGTTCCCGCACCTGGCGTTCCCCCCTTCGCCGCGGACGTTCCCAATGTTGGGAGCGTAAGCGTGTTTAGAAGGGGCCCATAAAAATTTAGTTTGAGAAATAAGCTTATTGTTGCATTGACATGAATAGATCAAGGCTCTTGATAAAAGAGGTGTCCCAAAAACTGATTTTTTGCAACCTTGTGACCCTGAGAAACCCCTCTCGATAGCGAGAGACCCCTTCTAGGATTTGGGATTTGGGACTTTCCAAAAAATTAAAAATTAAAAATTAATTAATTTTTTAATTTTTTAATTTTTTTTTGCATCTTTGTCTTCCCTAGAAATCCCTCTTGGTACTAAGAGATCCTTTTTAGAACTCTAGGTGAATTAAAATTGTCGCCCGCCAACATACCAAGTCAAGTGCAACGTGTGTGCTAACAAGCTTCCACAGTCATAGGGCTCAAAAATAAAATTTTGGAATTTTTCTTCTGTTGAATTTGTTGACTTTTTAAATTTCAAGTGTATTTTTTGTCACTGCTTTGGGCTCACAAAATGTACCCTCACTGCTTTCAAGCTCGTGCTTTTAGGCTCACAAACTAGCACCGTTGAGATTTTCAAGTCATTATGGTGAACCACGAGATAAGATTCACTTATTTTGAATCTATTTTTGCTTGGGACAAAATGGCTACTCTATATGGAGGTACAAATCGGGGGGTACAACGGTTTTTAGGTACCATGAAGATTGATGATTTCAAAAAAAAATTCATTATGTTGTGTGAGCCAGAAAATTACGCAATATGTGTTTTAATTCATACATGGTATGAAGGGCATTATTTGGGTGCTTGAAAATGACACTGTTGTCAGATTACGTGGATTTTGAGCTTGTTTATTCTATGGAGATTTTGGCATGGCGGGTTTATTACACCCCAAATTATGTTGATGTATGGAGAGGAGGACACAACATTGTACTACCAATTAGCAAAGGGAAGAAAAAAAAATACAAAAGGTGTTACTAGAGGTTACCATGACTTTGACTACTACACCAGTAGTAGATCTACCACCTTTCAATCTCATTACGTGATTTTTCATGCAGTTGCAGCGAGATTATCATGAATAACAAACTAATAAGATGAAATCACTTTGTATGTTTGTACATGAAAGTGATGAGTCGTTGCGAGAGGCACATTCTGACACTTGAGACTGAGGCGGTTAATTTTTGCCACATGAAGTGATCAATCAGTAAGCTATTCAACACTAGTGCAATATCTTGGACAAAGAATTAAAAATTGTTGTCTAAGGTGAGGCCTTGAGGTTAGGAGTATCACCAACTTTAAGGTATGTATTTGAACCCTCTAAGAGGATTGAAATTAATCTCTTAGAGGAAAAAGTAGCCATGGGCTTCTTGCCCAAGGGAGAAAATCTCTTAGAGAAGACCAAATCAACTAAGGCCAACATTCCAACTAATGCGAGTGACGAGATATTATGTGTTTCAATTATGGAGGGTTGGTCGTAGGAGGTAAAATTGCAAGAAGCCTCCAAAGATAGAAATTGCCAAAATTGGTGAATTCTATTTGGATTGCGGTGTTAAGGGCCATGCAGAGGTTAGTTGCTAAAAAGTACATTTAGAACTAAAGCCTAAGAGAGTCAAAGACGCCAAGGGAGGTAACTCCTAGGAAACCAAGTCCACGAGAAGAGAGAAAAAATCACGAAAGACTCGGTTTACGGAGTTGGAGGCTAAGATGGCAACAATGAGTGCTTCTATAGAAGCCAAAGGATCCTCTTTACGCATTACCACAACATGTTTTTTTATACAAATGAAGAAGACCACATTATCCATCACTCTTGGAGGGGGGTCTTAACAATTTCCAAGACATTTTTCAACTAGTTGGGTCCAAAGGGAGAGTTTTTATGCCTCAACGGGTACTATTGGATTTTGGTGCACAACCTTTGATGTTGGATGAATCTACAATTGAAGACCTGGATTTGACTGAGGACACATTGGAGACATGCCCGTGGACGATTAGTACTTCTATGGAAGGGACGGAACAAACAAATGACATCACAAGAAAAAAATTGACACCTCGATTGCAACATGATGATGTTGAACATGCCAGCTTCATGAAAATGAAGGCCGTAGTCATGGGGTCAAGTCATATAATGTCTGGGTTGGAGCTATGGTTTTAAACCCTATGGGCTTCATCTTGAACTTCTAGGAGGAGACAACGTCTTATATATAAAGATGGCAATTGAGAGATGGGTGGAAGGCTAAACTACTAGCTTGTTTTATATGAGTTCTCACCAGTAATCTTGTTGATCTTTATTTTTTTTCTAGAATTGTAGCAGAGGGCCAAGCTTGGTTTGAAAGAAGATTTTTAAAATCCTCTTATTGCCACCAATGTTAAGAAATATGATTACATCGACATTTTAGAAGCCATGGGCAAGATATTGTACCAACCAAGGATGAAAGTGACGTAGAAGAGCACCGCTGGGCTACAAAATGTTGCAGAAGTGGTGATCTAGGAGGCATGGCAACAATCCTTGTTGCCATGAAAAGTAGAAGAAGATGGAGGTGCATAAAATATCGGCCCACCTCTTGACATTTCCACAACTAAGTGGAAACTGCCAAAAGAAGGTATTATAGTTTTAGAGTTATTTAATGGTATTGACATTGGATTTGCAACGATATTGTAGGCGGGCATAAAGGTGTAGCGTTATATTTATATGGACAATGATGATAATTATGACATGAAAAGTGGAAAAATGTCATGCACAACGGTTGCCTCAGGCCTTCCCATTATTGTTGAGCACTTGTGCTATTACTACCACATTCTCTACTTTATCAAGTGATATTTCATTGATTCCAAGAAGACATTGCTTGCTTGGGGCACGTAAATTTAATTGTTGCGGAATGGCCATACCAAGGCATGTTCATGGCTTGTAAGCAAAATGGTTTGAAGAACGCTCGTTCTTCAAGGTTTTATAATATAGTGAAGGGTGATGATGTATATCTAGACTTCTCAAAAGTGTCCATTGGGGTATATTATTGAGAACGTGCCCGTGGTAAGTACTTCACATATACGCAAACTTAAAAATATTCACCATGTTCATAGGATTATTGGAATCCCCATGTTAATAGATGAGGCAGTAGTAGGCTCATGAGCTCATAGACTGCGACTTTAATGGACTAATTTGGCTTCACCAAAGTTGTTACATGCGGTGGTTGGACGTATTCACCATCCCAATGTGTATGTGAAGGATATTTTAGATCCTTACTAATTACCAAGACGTATCCATCATAATAATCAAGCACCATTGGTGGTAGTTAATCGCAAAGGTGAATCACATAGGCTTTGTCCACTTTGGTAAATTTTTCACATTTGTATGCATTTAAGGACAATAGTCATAGATTAGTGTAGGGTTCTCATATTGAAGAGATGGTTGAACTTAACATTGACAAGCGTGAACATGCCATGGGGTTTGAAACGGGAGTTACCAAAGCTCCAGGCATTACTGAGTTCGAGAGACGATATATTATTGGTCAAACTATAGATTTAAATTATCTTTATTGGATTGTTTCACTTGTGGTGGTTGAGCAGAAGTATTTAACTTCAACGCTAGCCACTTGGGATTTTATAAGCTACAAATGACCATAAAACCATCAAGTTTTATTGGTCCAGACTTGGTGGTTGGGGATGAGGAGGCTTTCACAAGTCATCTATGGAATTTATGGAACAATACTTCATTTTTCATGACTCCAAGGACAAATTGGCCTAGATGGGAGCAATTCGCTAAACCTAAGATTAAATTGAAGGAGCAAATAGGGAAGTTATTCTTTGAAGAATACATATTAAGTTAGACGGAAGAACTATGACTATTAAGCCAAGCTGAAAAGTAATATGATAAAGTTGACATAGAGCAAAAGAAATCTACTCCAAGTAGTGTGCAATAGCAATCAAAGGTGGAAGAACCTACTTCAAAGGAAGATCGAAAGGGTGTAATGATCAAAGAAACTTGAAAACCATTAATAGACTTGGAAGGTGAAGCAAAGGTGAAAAAGGAACAAAAGTTCTTCAAGATGTATGTGGATTGTTTTGCCTTTAGTAAGAACTTGGGAGTGTTGAAGGAACAAGAAGTATGTATAAACTTAATGAATGATGCACTAATTTATTGCAAGCCATACAAGTATAGTGAAGCAGAGCTCAAGATGATTCAAGCCCAGATCAAAGAGTTATTAGAGGCTAGATTGGTGGAGTTAGTCCCATCGGATTGTGAGTATACATTGGTGATGATTATGCCATCTAAGAAAGACATTTTTGGTAATTGGACCGAGAAAACATTTGATGTGTGGAGACTATTGTAGAATTAATAAATTCAAAAAGTCAAACCATATGTAATACCAATACTAAAGGAGAATTTTGATGCCATCGGCTATACCAAGGTATTTAATATTTTAGATCTCCAATTGGGTTATCACCAACTTGATATCTGACAAGATGATAAGGCAAAGACGAGGTTTTGGAGAATTAATAAGGATGAAAATGATCAACTTTATTAATGGAGGATTCTTCCATTTGGTTTGAAAAATGCACTTGCTAAATTTTAACCCCTAAAAGACCAACATGCGTTTTTTGGCAGTATAGAAATTTTGATCAGGTACCTGTGACTGGAGATTTTCATATTTTTAGCTGAAATTTTAATAGAAGTTGTGCGCGAGGAATATCTTTTATACGCACTAAGTTTCATGACATTTGGAAATATGAGTCACAAGTTATGGCCTAATATGTTACTTTTTTACTTGTCCGGGCAGTCCAAGCATATCAGAAAAAATCAATTTTTTCAGAAACAAAAATTTGAAATTAGTTTCCTAGAATTATATACACGTGGAAAGCTTTTAATCATTCCATTTTGGCCAATGAGTCAAAAGTTATGAAGAATTTTAGTTTGCGGGCAATTATGGAATCTCTACTTTGAAATAAACTCGGAAGTCCTTTATCTTACTCAATTTTCAATTTTTTTGAAAAAAATAAAACCATAGGATGTAGATTGTTTATTACAACATTTCGACCTCTGGGATTGGCATTTTCCAATTCCATACCTAAATTCTTAACAATTTTGTATTTTGAATCATTCTCTACTTTGTTCTACTTACTATTTTTTTCCTATATGTTGTACAACTCCAAATGATATGAAATTTTTTAAGCATGTAGCCAACTTGTCTAGGAAAAAGAATCCGAAGAAGCACCACCAATTTAGGCATTTTTTCATAGATAAGTGAGCTTCTGAAGTGCAGCTGCCCGGTTTCTCGCAGGGTCAAAAAAACAATTTCAGTAATTTTGAATTCTTATATCTTGCAATCCACACAGTGGAAATTTTTGAAATTTTTACCACATGTTTTCAAGTCAGCATACTACAAGATCCTACGGTTACATGGGCCAAAAAATATTTGTTTTCAAAAATTTGGTACTTGTACTAAAAATTGCAGTTCTTGAGCATTTTTGGTGAAACATAGTCATAGAACTTTAGGGATAAAGAGTTATAGATCGCATTTTCTGGCTTGGATTTTGTATAATGCTATATTGATGACATTATTGTCTATAGCACAAATAAAAAACAACATGAAGCTCACTTGAAGGAGGTTTTTGTTAGATTGAGACTTCACAAGTTAAAACTACATTCGAGTGTGGGTGTTTAATTACCCACCCTTGGTAATTAGACGTAGAGAATCAAATTCTTATCTAGACAATGTGGAATTTTTACTCTAAGTGGCTCCTAACATCGATCTATTGTATCTTTCAAGCAATAAATTTTTTTTTTTAAAGTTCCTAAGTGCCTTTTTATTTTACTAGACTATTGCACCTAGATTGACATGCAAAGATGGAGTTCGATTGTCTAACCAGTTCTCTATTAATAAGGTTAGTCTAAATTTATCACTCTTTATTCTCATAGTGGATGAAGTTTGACTGCTACTCGGTACTCCAAACTGATCCTCTAATTTTCCTACTTCTATCATGAGTTGATATCTCTCTTATAGATCTAAGCTTAGTCACTTTACCAAAGTTTAAACCTAGACGTCCGCTAGACATATCCTAATTTGTTTGTCAATCATTCAATCTCAATCCTTGATTTTATTCAGTTAATCTATCTTTTTGATCTTTTACACTTAGACCTTGTGAACCACCATACTGGTTCACTTTTTAAATTAAAAAATATATAAACCTTATGGGTGAATTTGCAAGTCCAGAAGTGTTAGTACTCCGGAATAAACCATAACCATGATTTAGGGAGTTTTCTGTGATGTAGAAATAGGAATTGTAGGGACTGTGGGCGCAAGATTACCCACCCTTCCATGAGTGTCGAAGACTATCTCTGGAGGGTTGACACTTTTCTCGGAAGTTTTAATCCTACGGCTAATCCTAAGCTTAATTCTTCCTCTAATTCCCAACTTCTAAATATAACTCTAGATTTTGACTCCCGAATGCTAATTCTAACTTTTGCTTCCACTTTTGATTCTATGGTTTGACTTTTACCCTCGGTTTTTTATTCCAAAGTAATTCTAAATTTTTGTTCCTACTATTTAACTCTAGATTTTTACTCCTAAATTTTACTCTAAGTTTTACCCCTAATTTTAACTCCAAATTTTATTCCTAATTTTAACTCTAAATTTTCACTCCAAAATTTAACTCCAAATTTTTACTCTTCAATTTAACTCTAAATTTTCACTCCTAAATTTAACTCTAAATTTGTACTTCTAACTTTTAACTCTAAATTTTTACTCCTAAATTTAACTCGAAATTTTTACTCCTAAATTTAACTCAAAATTTTTACTCCTAATATTTAACTCTAAACTTTTAACCTCTATTTCTAATTTTTCTTTCCTTTACTTATCGTGGTTTACTATTTACGTGAAAAGGGCTAATTAAGGAAATCAATGCTAATGAGAAGAAAACATCAAGTATTGATTCAAGAACTCACCTCGTCACTACCGGTGTCGGAAATACGCTCGTCCGCATTCGTGCGTACATTTCCATACTCCATGGTGGCCCTTGGATTGTGGAAATCTTTCCCAAAACCACCGCTTATGTTTCGAAAAGTCGGTCCCGTGCAATCTAAACCTTCTTTTTCCCTTCTCCCTTCCTTCTCTTCTCTCTCTCCTTTTCTTTCCCTTCCTATCTTTCTACACTAGCACTATTCTACCTAAACTTTATGGATGTCTTACAACTATAGATTCAAACCCCAAGGAGGTTTTAATGTCTCTCTACCCTCTTACACTACCTTGTCTTTGTGTCATCCTAATCCGCCTCCTAATGGTCACTACAAATTCTCGAGATTTTCCTCCTAACACCTACTTAGCTAAACCTAGGTCACTATTTATCGTCACTCTCATCTAAGTTGCCCATATAACCATTCCTCCCTTTCCTCCTTCTTCCATCTTGGAGTGGTTTTGCAGGTTTTTTGGTATGTATGATTTTTTCCACATGGAGCTTAGCCAGAACTGGACCCCATTTCCTATTCCTTTCTTCTCTCAACCGTTACTTTGTCCGTTTTCTTGTTAAAAAAACGAACCCGACTCCCCACCCGGACCAGGGTTGTCTATCTAGACGTGACGTGGGCATTTTGCGTCGTGATGTCACGTCACGTACGTCGTGACGCGTCACAAATCTTGACATCTCTAACCCTAAAGTGACATCCCTAACCCTAACCCTAAAATTTCAGAAAATTTTGAACTTTAGTTTCATTTTTTTTTACAAATATAAATGGAATATCAATTGTACTACTACTATTGAGCATATTAGTCTAATGTACAACCTTCTATATAAAGAATTTTGCAAAATTCCTTCAAATTTTTAAAATATTCCGTCATGATGTTATTTGAGCAAAATGTCACGTCACATCCTGACGTCACGTCCGTCCAGACATGACGTGACACGGACAACCCTGACCCGGACTCTAACTCTAAGTCGTTTAGCATATGATTTTTGTAGGATCTGATTTTCTTTTGTCCAAGGTTTATTTTTTTTTCTCCCGACTCCCCTGGACTCACTCAGCTCCCTCGACTCCCGACTCCCTTGGACTCACCCAGCTCCCGACTTCTCTAGACTCACCCAGCTCTCGACTCCCTGGACTCACTCAACGATCCCCCAGCTCCTTGGACTCACTCAGCTTCCGACTCCCTGGACTCACTCAGCGACCCCCCAGCTGCCTTCAGTGACCCCCGTGCGACCCCCTTACTGACCTCAGCGACCCTCTTGCTGCCCCTTACGGGCTGGTCCCTGACTGGCTGGTCCTTTAGGCTAGTCTTCACGTTTCTCTAAAATCAATTTTCTTCGGGTTCCCGTATGGAAAGCCACTTAACACAATTTTAAAACCTGACGTTCAAGGTCGAAGCTTCGCCGTAGCGGGGGTGGACTAGAATTTTTAATCACCACTTAAAAAAAACTAAGCGTGACGGGCTCTTTTCTTCACTTCTCTACAATCTAGAGCTACTCTTGGGGGCTAAACTTTGGGATTTCCCAAGAAGGTCTTGGGAACTAAACTTTGGAGCTTACAATATACAAGGGTTCAAAGCTTCGCCGTAGTTTGGTTTTGATACCAACTCTAAGACTTGCGAGGTTCCTAGGTTCAAAGCTCCGCCGTCTAGGGTCTGTTTTTGACACACACTCTAAGACTAGGGTAAGTTACAGGTTCAAATCTTTGCCGCCTCATGGGAGGTAGGGTCCACTCACAAACAACAATGGAAAAGGTAACTGTGGTTAGGGCTCCCATCCAAGGCAATCGTACACACAAGGTAAGAATACTTAATGGCAACCTTCAAAGCTTGAGATATAACAACAAGAGGAGCCAAAAGGGCTCCGAAAACACCGTGGAGGTTTCTTGGCTAAAACGCCAAAAATCCCAACATAAGTTGGACCCACGGATCCAAAACAAGAATTGGGGGTGTTCAAGAGAGAAAAATGGGGACCTTAAATAGGTTTCCAAGGCCCCACCTCCCCCTCAAGAGCTCTAAAGTAACCTTATCAACTTGGATTTTCATCTTCATCTTCAAAGATTTTCATCCTAATCTCTAAAAAACTACTTTTACCTATCTACGCTGGACCAACCTCCTAACTTTTGGAGATTTACTCCAATCGTCAAACGGATTGCACCATTGGCTCTAGATCGCCGTGTTTAGTCCAAGACCCCTCTACCCCCCGTATTGAGGACAAAAAAACATCGTAGGCTAATTTAGTTTAAAAACTAAACCGTGGTAAAATCCTAGATCTTGGGGGTTTCCTATTTTGAGAAATGTAAATAGCTTAGGGTCTCCGGTAGGTGTGAGGGAGTCGGAAAAGACTCTTGGTTGACTTCGTTTCGCCATCGTATGGTCCCGGGATGCCGGTCAACGCGTCAGGGACCCCGCCACGTGATTAATTCTCGAGGAATCTCGCCGGTTCGGGTACTTGCTGCTATCGGAATGTTGCGAAACTTCACAAAGCGCATTATTAACATAAAACAAGCTAGTCTAATTTTTAGTGAGATTTTCTGGCAACCTGGGTAATTTCCATGAAATTTCCGTTGGAGGTTACCAGGGTTGACCACCCGCAAAAGGTTCTTTTGTAAGTCGGAAGATGACGGGATTTTTCACATGATCTTTCAAGGGATCACATGAAAGATGTGCAGGTGCGTTTCTATACCTGGCACAATTGGTCAGTGGAGATGAATTGGCCATCTCCTTGAGTTATCGATGGTGCGAGAATCTTTTGCAGATAGAGGAATCTTGGCAAATCAATTTCGTCGTTGAACTCCTGGCATGGGATTTACCCTAGGACACCATCCTTGGGCTGTAGATTCCTCCACGGGCCCGGTGTTGCGTTAGTGGCTCCTGCATGCTAACAATCGGGGTTTTGGGGAATTTCTAAACCTAACTCTAGGACCCGACCTAGTGGCCTCGTTGTGGATCCCTCGGACCGACTTAGCCATGAATTGCCACCTTCATGGTGGGATTTAGCCCTTTTGGGCCTATGTGACTTGAACCCTACAAATCTAACCGTTTCGTTCTTTCTACCTATTTTTGGGTCCGGTTTGGTGGGATTCTAAGTCTAAACACAAATCTAGACCAAATACTATAATGGGTATGTTACAACCCTATTTTGGTTCTACACTCTTTTTATGGTTTTTTGTATATTTTTCTTAACTTTAAATTGCAAATTTCCAAAAAATAATTCTACGAGTTCCAAGTGACAAATTGGGAGCTCACAGGGACTTAGGGTGAAAATCTCAAAATGCAATTAGGAAAAACAATGGAAAGAGTCTAGGGAAAATATAGGGATTTAAGCAAGATTAAAGGCTTTAAGCAAGATTTGATAAAGTAACCAAATTAGGCAAATGGTAAAATGTTTAGAAGATGAAAACAAAATCTTACAAATAGAAAATGACACTAGAAACTGACACTAGAAACCAAAAGGAAATACCAAAGATAAAAAACATAAAAGTGAAAACCAAAAAAATAGAAAGTAAAAAAGAAAAAATGAAAATGAAAACCAAAATACTACAAGTAGGAATGAAACTATAAGTAAATTGAAAATCACAAAAAATAAGAAACATGAAAAAAGCACAAAACAAGTTAGTAAAATTAAAACTACTACTAGAATACTAGAATAGTGTTAGAAACACTAAAATAGAGTAAAAACAACAAAATTAGGGGAAAAACAGTAATTTAGGGGGGGTTGCACTAAATTGGCGCATTTGCACCAAATTAGTGCAGTTTTCACGAATTTGGCACGTTTCACACTAAATTAACGTTTTCACAGTAAAAGTAGTGATGGATGAACGAAATTAGGAAAGGAAATCCGTTAGGAGTGGGGATAATAGCAAATTTAGGATGGCAAGCTTTTCTTCTCTCTTTTTTTGCAACTTTTTGTGTATATGTGTGTTTTTGGAGGAATGTTGAAGGTCTGGGCGTTTTTGAACATGAATTTAGAGAAATTAAGAAAAAGAACCATGTAGGACAATTTGTTGAAGTAGGTCCACTTGTTGGTGAAAAATGAGTGAAGAGAAATGAGTTTATTAGGTTAGATGGAAAAGTAGATGGAAGGATGGAAGAAAATTAATTTTTTTTTAGATTTGAAGGAGACTGACAACTTTGATGGGAGATTCCGGAAGATCGGCAAGCTGGACGGAGCTGAATTTTGGAGGGAGGAGGTGCGCCTTGAAGTCAGCTTTCCAGAAACATATGGCTCGACCAATTTGGAGCAGGGACGAAGAACTGGTGGGCGTTTTTGTGTTGAGAGGTCTGCTGCCGCAAGAAATTTAGAGCCACAACTTTGAAGGGCAAGATCTAACAAACTACAAAGGCGATGAAGCTGAAAATTGTTGGGATTGTGCAAGTAGAAAGTGGCTTTCTATAAAGTCTAGGCTCACCCCATTTGAAGCAAAATCAAAGCGAGATTGGTCATTTTTGTGTCCGGTAGTCTACTGTAGAATTCAAGGTTCTATTTTTCTTAGCTTTCCTACTTGTTTTAAATTGCAATGTTCATTGCACCTTCCCTAAACTTGTTGATTTGGAAGGGAACTATATGATTTCATGCTAATGGCTTGTGAAATTGGAATCTATGAGTGGATGAATGTTGTAAATTCTTGTAGGTGTATCTACGAATGCATGATGAATGAGTTTATTTTTTAGGGTTTTAGAGCAAGCATGGAAGCACTGCCCAAATTGGGCTACAAATAGGGTTGGATGTGTGAATGATGAAATAGAAGTAAAAAAGTAATTTGAGGTGGTGCATGCCTTATGTTGAATTCTATGAACTTAAATAGGGGTCAAAATGAGAGACCTATGTAAATGTGAATTTCAGTCTTGGTAAGAGTTATTTGTGTGATGTGAACATTTTTTAGGACTCCATTTGGCCATTTTGGATCCAAATTGGGAGTTTTGGGGGGGACTTTTGGTCTAGAAGGTTACTCTTCTTCTTAGACATGGATTAGTATGATTTTTGGAGTGTTAGGGTATGTTTTTAAGGATGTTAGGTGGGCTACCTCGATTATGCATTAGAATTTTAAGACAATTTGAAGCTTGATAAATTAGGAGTACATTGCTTGGAGGCTAAATAGTTTAGTGGTCCTGTACACTCCCTTAGCCAAACTCTAGGGGTGATTTTTGCTACTACGGTAAAAATCACGCATAGACCTTTTTGATTTTTTCTTCTACTTAGCCTCCTAATTTAACCTCTAATATTATTCCTAATTCTTTATTTGCTTAACTTTCCAATTGGATTTCTACATTTGTCCCTAATTTTCTATATGACTTAAATGATGTTGAATTTCAAAGATGTTCATGACACAATTTCAAATGAGCCCTTACGGTCAACCGTCCTTAAACTCAAGGAGATTGAGTAAGGCCATATTTGTTATATTGAGACTTTTTGCAAATTTTGAGACAGAATGCTAGTTACTAAAAAATTCATTTAAAAAAATAGTAATTAAAATCAAAAATAAACAATGCTAAATAGTAGTTCTATAATGAAATTCTAAAAGTTCGTGTTGTTACCTATGTATAAAAAATACTAGTAAAGAGATAAAGCAGTTTATCCTCGAGTAGAGGATTAAAATGAGACTATGAAAAGTCTCAATAGAACGAATATGACCTTGAGTATCTCTTACAACAATCTCAAAGATCAATGACCCAAGGTGGTTGAACTGCCTAATGACACCATAACCTAAATTTAACGGACCAAGTGAACCAATCTAACCTTCTCTACTTGACTAAGTCTCTTAGCAAACCTCAATGCCTTGGATATTTGGAAACTAAAGAAATCCACCAATGTGGATATTTTGAAACTAAGTGGTTTAGTTCCAAGGGCTAGCACAAACGCCTAAGACTAGTTTGTGGGAGGTTCTGAGGTCCAAAACTCCACCAAGAGCATGTCATGTTGAAACACAACAATCGCTCTTATTACCTAGCTTCACACTCCACCGTGAATTTATAACTTGAAACACAACAATCGCTCTTATTACCTAGCTTCATGCTTCACCATGAACGTGTGACTCAAAATGCAACAACCGCTCTTACTACCTAGCCTCACACTCCACCGTAAATGTGTAATTTGAAACACAACAACTGCTCTTAATGACTCTAATGCAACTGTATCTTGAGTGTCTTGTTCCAACAAAGGCTTCCTCAAATGACACGTGACACGTCGGGACTTTGAGAGCTTTGTTCCACCAAAGTTTCTTCAAATGACACCAACTAAACAACAACAAAGTAGCAAAAGAGGCCCCCCAAAACACTGTTAAAGCCTTTCTAGTTTCTTGACTCAAAATGCCAAGAATTCCAATATGAATTTGACCTCATGGACCTAAGTGAATACAAATGGGGATGTTTATAGAGGAAAATGGATGCCGTTTTATACTTTTCTAAGGCATCCTTCTCCTCTCTTCCTAACTAATTAATTCTGTCATAATTTGCGACTTTCATCCAAATACTAGGATTTTATTCTTGACATTTGGGTTATGACTTTCCACAATTTATCAAAATTCTTGCTGTACTTTGTCAACTTCTTTTCATTCTTATTATACTTTTTCAACCCTTCTAGATTTTTGTCATACTTTTATTAAGCCTTGTAAAATCCTTGTCATTCGGATTTTGACTTCCTCCGATTTACCAAGACTCTTGCTAGACTTTGTCAACCTCCTGTCATTCTTGTTATACTTTTTCAATCCTTCTAGATTTTTGTCATGTTTTTTTCAACCCTCATAAATCTTTGTCATATATCCCTTGTAGATTTTTGTCATATGGCCCTAGATCCTTGTTGAACTTTGAATCTAGATCTCTACCTTAGCCTTTAGCACTTGGTTGACTTCTTGACTTCAAGAGATTTTTGTTCTACATTTAGATTTCTACTTCCTAGGTTTCTACACGTAGGTTTTTACTTCCTATGGTGGAACAAATTCTAACTTTTGAAAATTAGCTTATAATTGCAAATGATTACACTGTTGGCTTTAGAAGGCCATTTTTAATCTTTGGAAATACATTATTCTTTTTCTTTACGCCGAAAATTCCATCAAAACTTAGTACCAACTAGGATCCTTCAAAAGATAAAAATCCAACTTTTAGAGGTTGACTTTTATGGAGAAAAAAACTTGACTAGGCTCTTTAGAGAGGTGAGGGGTTGAAAAAAGAAATATCTCGGGCCTCATTCCAATTTTGAGCGCTCCCAAAATGTTGGTCAATTCTAGTCGTAAATTCATCAGTCATCGAGGAATTTTGCCGGTTCAAGTACCTTTGGCTAGTAGAATGTCTTGACACTTGTTGGGATGTATTATTAACATAAAGGAAGCTCCTCTAATTTTTAGTGAGATTTTACTGCCACTTGGGGAATTTACATGAATTTCATAGTCTTTGGCAGAATGGTAGTTGACTGTCCAAAAAAGCATCTTCTGACTATTATAATTTTATAATAGTCAGAAGATATAACCAATGTTTGTAAATTTACAAGACCGGAAGTGTTAATACTCCGGATTAAATCATAACTATGAATTAGGGAATTTTTTGTTAGATAGTGCTAGGAGCTTTAGGAATTTAGGATGAAAATCTTTTAAAATGCAATTAGGAGAAAACAAAGGGAAAAATATAGGAAAAAATAGGGGTTTGAAACTAAAAAGACTCTAAACAAGATTTGGTAAAGTAACTAAATTAAGCAACTAGTAAAATGTTTGGGAATTTAAGAAAAACAAAATCCTACAAATGAAAAATAATATGAGAGAAACCAAAAAAAAATATCAAGTATAAAAAATATAAAAACTAAAAACTAAAAACTAGAAAATACAAAAATATAAAAAAAAAATGAAAACCAAAATACTAACTTTAGAAAATAAAGCTAAAATGAAAATGAAAACTACAAAAAATAATAAACATGAAAAAATACAAAACAAATTAGTAAACTTAAAACTATTACTACTAGAACACTAGAATAGTGAAAGGACCACTAAAGTAGGATAAAAATACTAAAAGTGGGGGAAAAACAATGATTTAGAGGGATTTACACTATATTAGCGCAATGTACGCCAAATTAGTAGTATTTTCACCAAATTGGCACATTTTACACTAAATTAGCGTTTTTACAATAAAGTAGTGATGGATGAACGGAATTAGAAAAAATAATCCATTAGAAGGTGGATATTAGCAGTATTAGGATTACAAACTCTCTCTTTATTTTTCCTCCCAATTTTTGTGTCTACGTGTATTTGGGAGAGCTTAGGAGCAATGGTTAGTGAAAAACAAACTAAAAATGTTAGGATAATGAAGGCAATGTATTAGAATAAAAGGTAGGACAATTTGTTGAGTAGGTTTTCACTCTATTGTAGTGAAAGTGAGTGGAAAATTAGGGGTTTTGGAGATGGATTGGACAGCTGATTTTTTAGGGTTTTTTTTGTGAATTGGGAGAAAATTGTCATTTTTGATGGGTGACCACGAAAGCATGCAGAATTGGATGAAGTTGAAACTTAGAGGAGTGTTGCACCTTGAAGTTAGCTATTCAAAAAAATATAGCTCATCACATTTGAAGCTCAAACAAGGTCGGGGCCAATGATTTTGTAGAAGGTATTCTACTACTGGCTTGTCGCTGTCTATAAGGACCGCCGACTTTGGGGAGCGATGGTGGACGGACAATAGTTTGGATGGAGCTGAAATTTTGAGGGTGATTGCGCCTTGAAGTCTACTTCTTGAAATGCTAAGAATTGACCAATTTGAAGCTAAAGTAAAGAAATGGTGACCATTTCTTTGAAGGAAGGTATGTTGCCTTTAGGAGGAGGTACCAAGTGAGGTTTTGTGTAATTGAATAATTGCAATTTTCATTGCACATTGTTATGAAATATATTGTGAATCAATTGCATG
This sequence comes from Antitrichia curtipendula, assembly GCA_951230915.1. Taxonomy (NCBI): domain Eukaryota; kingdom Viridiplantae; phylum Streptophyta; class Bryopsida; order Hypnales; family Leucodontaceae; genus Antitrichia; species Antitrichia curtipendula. Next base: position 1,302,601 of record OX579640.1, read on the forward strand.
TTGAATTTGGGTGTGGATGAGTAGTGTGCTGAAATTATTGGTGAGGTGGCAATTTCACCCATTTAAGGCTTTTAGATGCAAGTTTTAGTAAGATTTTGGCATGGCAATGGCCCTAATCTACTCTAGTTTGTGATTAAGTGACTTTAGGGGTTGTATTCAAAATCTTTTTTAGCTTCCAAATTTATTCATTTGAAAGCCCTAATTTGGAAATTTGAGTGAGATTTTGACGTAGAAGAATAATTGGATTAAAAAATTAGAAAGAATGAATTGCGGATGAGCCAAGAGCTTTGGATGCATGTGCTATGATTCTTCGTTTGATCTCCTTTAGGGCCCATTTTGGTGTCCTAAGTGAGATTTTGAGGGCAATTTGGGTACTATAAGTGCTTAGGCTCGTAAGGTAAAGTTTAGATGACGGTTTGACATTAATAAGTAGCATTTCAAGTTTTGAAGTGTATTGTCTCTATTGTGTCTTAGAGCTTTATGGGTAATTTTGAGTATCTAAATATGCGTCAATTGCTTGGAGGCGATTTACATTAGAGTCCCATACACTTCTCGCCAGCCAACTCTTAGATGTTTCTATCACTTGCGGTGAAAACAACTCACAATTATAGTGACATGTGACATGCCTATTTTGGTTCTACATTCTTTGGGGGGCTCTTTAACTATAATTATAACTTAAATTGCAAAATTTGAAGAAAAAACCCTACTACAGGTTCCAAGTGACGAATTGAGAGTTCACACCGAGCAAATGTAAGTTTTATTATGAATATGTGGAATACTTGGGCCACATGATATATCCTGGTGGATTGGGCGTGGTGGCTAGCAAAGTGGAAGTGATGATTTCTATTCCAAGGCCGAAGGATGTGAATAGACTGCAAACATTTTTGGATTTATGCAATTACTATTAAAAATTTGTGAAGACATTGCAAAGCCATTGACCCTGTTGACAAAAAATGATTTAAAGTCAAAATTTGACTCTCATACTAAAATCATACATTTATTAGGATATTTTCTTATATAGGTCTAATTGTCTAAAATACTAATTAAGTGTTTAGTCTAAGTATCTAAACATTAGAGCATTGGATTTAGTTCTTTGAATTGTCAAAATGAAAGTATGAAACCCCAAATTAGACAAAAAAAAATTCAACAATTCTAAACATGAATCTGTGACAATACAAGCATTTAATGTTTGTACTCTATACACTCAATTAATAGACAAAATTCACTTTTTGTTATGCAATTATCATTGTATGCAAAATATAAGACTCTAATCCATTTATTTATTTTTTAAGTCACAGAAATATAGAAACATTGACTCCAAACTTTCATCTTGTGTAGAAATTTTGCCGTGACTACGATTTTAGACAATTGTAGTGTGTTTTTATCCTTGTGGCTACAATGGATGTGGATGGTGGTAAAGAATTTGGGGGCGCCAAGAATATTTTTGATAATGTAAAGGTTATAAAATACTTAAAGCATGGCGAACTGGCGGCCACGACATCGACTAAGAAGAGAGATTGGATTTTACAACAAACCAAGAAGATCTTATAGGCGAAAGTTCATTTGCTTTGTGTTTGGCTAGATGGCAACAAAAAAATGGTACCGGCACCTCGTAAGAGAGTGAAATTGATCATGCATACACACGAGGACTTGGAACACTTTGGAGTGTGAAGAGTTTACAGCTTGTTGCAAATTCACTATTGGTGGCGAGGTATCACTATAAGAAACCGATGTTTTTTTTGATGTTGGGAAAAACATGGACTGGCGTTTTTTTTAACGTGACAGGAGCCAGCGTAGATGTCACCTAAAATCCATTATAATTGACGGGCAAAAAACGTGCAGATTTCTGAGGAAACATGTAGTTTTTTACGTCGTTTTTTTTTACGTCCTAGAAAACATGGTTTTCAAAGGTTCTGAGGATGTAACATGTGGCAAACACGTCATCTCCACGTCAACGGGCAGGGCCACGTTGGAAAAAATTTCATCCATTTCCCTGCTGACATGGTGTGTGACATGGACCCCTTATAATTTGACGTGGCACCTTCTACTGCTGACGTGGATGGTGGAACGTGGTGTTCAGTTTAATGCTATTGAAGAATTTTAATATTTCTTTTTGAAACGTCTAAATAGACGTTTTTGGAGACATTGATTGTTGCATACCATACTCATAAGTCAAGGTCAACAGAAAAAAATTATTTAAAAAAAAAACAAAAAAAAACAAGAACAATTGTTGAATTCAACAAGAATTAAAAAGTACTTATCATCTACCAAAGTACCAATAAGAGAATTTGTTGATGGTCAAATGAAGGAATTACTTCATTAAAAGTTAATGAGAATGAAGAACTGAGAGGTCCTATTTATATCCATTGTCCATCCATAGTGAAACAATAGATATGGGATGAGTAGAATATGGAAATTTGACTATTATAAGTCTTGACGTTGTTTCAGACGTCTCAATGTTGTTTCAGACATCGCGATGTTGTTTCAGACGTCTAGACGTTGTTTTAGATATCTAGATCATGTTGTTTCAGACATTTTATATTTAACACAATTCTTGCTTTACATATCCCATATGGATTGTCTCACTTCCTACTACCCCACTTGTATAAAGACCATCTCTTTTCATCCATGGTACACATCCATCCATTTCCCTTTTTTTGTAAAGTATGCCATGTGGCTACCCTTCCTCTAAATTTTTCACAAATGTTCAACATTTTACCATAGACTATAGTAATTTTTACAAACTTATCCATAGTCAAAATTGGTCTTTATGCTGACGTGGCAGTCTATGTTTTTTTGGACGTTCCAAAAAACATCAGTATATCATTAGTCATGTCAAATAAAACGTTAGCGTCAATGATAACATCAATTTGGATTTATGGTAACGTGCCAATGTTTTTTGCAACATCCACGAAAATCTACCTTGTCAAGCCAGATGTCCTCCGATATCTTCATGTTTTATTGGACATCGCACGTTAGTAGTAAAACAATGCCAAAAACGTGGTTTTCTTATAGTGTATGCAAATGCAAGTTGAACAATTGGTGTCTAGATGCATGGTGTGTGATAGAGTGCGACCATCATTTAATACCCTGATGCCTCAGCTACAACTGTTGTCAATTAGAGGATTAGGCTATAGGTGGAATTTGGATTTTATTACATCTGGTGTACTCTTGTAAGGTAGGTGTTTAATTTCTTTGCTCTATTATGGATGTCGCTAGCATTTAGTGTTTTTGGTGATAAGATGATTTTCGCATTTCTATCATTGTTTGTAGAATTTTATCGTGATTGTGACATGCATTATAAATTATGAGGCATTTTTCCTATGACCATGGTATCCATCGTTGGTCAAAAGTTATTGAGTCTCGGTGTGGTTAGACTGCTAGCCAATTACATGGCTCATTATTAAATTATGGCACGCTATCTCTTATGTTGATACAATGTGATCTTGGGACAATGTATTTGTGCATGCCATCACAATGAGGGTATACTTTCTTGTCATCCTTTATAACTTTTGAAGCATAAACCTCATGAACTTGAAATTTTTATTAGAGATGTCTAACTTGATGGTAATCAGGTCACTTATTTTTTAAATTAAAATAATCATTATATATTCTAAAAATCATTTTTGTAGATTTGTCATACTACAAAGTTTAGGGATTTTACTACGTTAGAAGTCCCCAAATTTAATGATTTGGAGCGGAAATTTTTATGGTCTATTTGCATGATAGGAAATCTTATTCCTACCAAAGGAAATCTAACAATACATTATTTTATGTCCTCTACATGAGTGCAAACAACACTCCCATTGTATGCAATTTCTAAATATTGAAGATCGTTCTAAGATTAATCTTTTGGTGAAATCTCATCACTATAAAATCTCTCCAAATAGTTAATTTTTACTTCTTTTAAAAAAATTCCTATTTTTTACAAATTAAAATGTAAACTATAGTGACGATACCTATTTTCATGAGATTTTGCACTTTTCTAGTTCTCCTACTTAGAGAAATTTTCTATGCTTTTCCTTTCTAGAGTACCTTCTTCTTAAATGTGTATACATTAAACATATTTTCCATATTTAAAAAAAATGTTTTTTCTAATTTTAAAATATTCCTGAGAAAAATGAGTAATGTGCAAAATGCTACGCTTCTTGAACGGTCTTTCTCGCAATGACCCATAAATAAAATAGTGTAGAAAGAAAAAAAAGATTAAAAAAATTGAGAAAAAAGAGAGGAGAATTGAAGGGAATAAAGATAATAGATTAGTTTAGAGTTACAATTACTTTTGTAAGTTTCTATTTAACCAATATACAAATGATAAAACAAAAAATCATATGATGGAGTGTAATGAATATTACAACTTGATCACCATCATGGTGCAAGAAGATGGAACTGTAATATCTACAACATTGGAGTTTACACTTGCATCTTCTAGGATATAGTACAAAACAAAATTGTCCACTGTTTGAAAGGCACGATTGGATGATGCCTAGATATCCATTTAGAAATTCAACAACAAAAACACCAAGAATTAGATTGTGCTTGTTTTATCTCAAGGGTGGAGATCTTGGTGGAGATAAAACACTCACACCACGTTCAATGCTACAAATAGATGCTTACACCCTTATACACAAGATGAACCTAACTTTGAACTTTAACCCTAATATACTATCCTTCCAAAATATACACCTCCTCTACAAACTCTATAAATTTATGACATACAACCAATGTTTCTACTTTTAAATATTCTCAAAAATCAAAATACATATTTCATTTACTCAATAGTAGACCTTAAAAACAAATTAAGCAATGGCTACAATCATATATCCAAACACAATTTTAAAAATAAATGTAAATCTATAATACTTGGCTAATAACGAAATATACATAAAATGGGTGAATATTAACTCTTTTCAGTAAAGCAACAAATATTTCTAACGACAACCTTCAATTATTATAATAATATTTCAAATTGCGCCAAAATTAGCACTTTACCATGCATATCAATAAGCACTTCTACCAATCACAATTAGGTTGCCTAGTGCTATACATGATATATACTATCCACTCTTCTACTACCTTAAATTTAGATCATTCTATACAAATGCAACCTTGATAAAGATATATTCACAACATACCCATACATCCATATACAATCCCCAAAAGTACACTTATGTGATGAATATGTTAATTTTTTCATCACCATTGTAAAGAACAAATTACAATGGTTATGAAAATAATACCACATGCATGCAAATCTGTTTGCATCCAGTGAAGTGATTGAACCCCCCTACATAGCATGGTTCAATGGTTGGAGACTTCTTGGAGGTATGAATTAAAGTACAACTTAATTGAAATAACAATTTCTAAAGTCCTTTGCGTGGAAGTGTGTTGAATATGTAGTAATTGGTGGTATATACGGTGCACCTCTTGAAAACTCTAGTACTCTCCTATCTTTGCTTTGGTATTCCTAATCCCCCTGCATTGTAAAACAAGCATTAATACATAGTAGTGCATTAGTGCACAACTTCAATAGCCTCCCTTCTCACATAAGTATATATGTATGGAACTTATTCTTGACCTTAATTTCTAAAGTTATTTCAAATTTAGATCAAAAATTGCTTTAAGATATTTGTCCCCAAAGCAAGGCCAAAATCTTCATCAATATTTATTTTTTAACAATTTCAACTGTAGGATCTTTTGGTTAATTTATTCAACTAGATTGCACCAAAATTTCAAAGTCAATGTCTCCACTGATTGCAAGTTCAATATGCCTAAACTTCAAAATGTAGGATTTTTTTAGCCCTTTTGAAAAGTGAAGTTTGTCTTTCTACATTATTAGAAAAAACAACATGTGTTGGTATATCCTATAATTTGTGCATTTTAGTTAATATAATGGAAAATGCATTGAAAATATATAGATAAGAATTCAACCCAACTCTTTTATAGATTTATCTTTAAAAAAACTAGGAAGTGGAAGGTGGTATTTGATGAAAGAAAAAAAAAGATGTTAATAACTCTTACTCGAAATAGAGAATTGTTACTCCCAATGTGAGAATGCTCATTAGAGCAAAACTGGGGTCTCCAGATGCCCAACTTGCATTTTCTAATATCAGTCTGGAAAAATCTCGATAAATGCCACGGGGCACGTTGCCAACGTGGAGTATAAGGCCGTGACATCAGATTTGTCACGGGGTGCCTCCAATCGAACCAGGGTGTTGGGTATTATAAAATAACCCTTGTATCCAACGTACCATGTCCTCCATTAACACAATAAAAAGGGTTTGGCGATGGGTGTACTGGTGCAGGACCTGTTGCGCAACAGGACAAGTAGTGGAGCTGCCCGGTGAAAGTCTTTGATGTGATGGCTTCACAAATTTTGTGGGAATTTCAAATTCAAATGAATCTAGCTAGAATGAAATTGGCACATACTCTAGCAAAATGTGCAAATTACTTTCAACTAACACAATAGTATGATCAATATGAAATTTGTATTGGCGGTGGAAATAGGTAGTTCATGGTAGTGTCGGAGTGTGGAAACGCAGTGTGGAATCAGAGTGTCGAAGTGTGGAAACAATTGATCAGTGGCAACTGCTTGTATACGAACTTTGGGTTGGATTATGTGAGTGGTTAGGGAGGGTGTGAAGACTATGGAAAGTCATAGACCTCGTTCGGAAGTTGTGGCAGTGACTCTCTACAACACGCACAATGATCAAGGGGAGTGGATTCCTACAAGATATGAGAGACTCTCATGGGTGAGGTTGAATCCGGGGTTTAGAGAAACTTGGGCGCGAGAAGCTCGCCGGCATGGAGGGGATAGCATGCGAGGATCTTACAAAGCGCAAATTGTCGATTTCAGGTTCAAAGTTGATGGCCGCAAGCCCGTTTCTAACAAACCGGAGCTAGAGGCAGTGTTGGTGAGGCACGCATATCACCAGCATCAAGTGCTGCTGGATCCCGAAATTCGCCACGACCGAGTTCCATGCAACTGTAATATTTCACTGCATCTTTGCTTCTACTTTGAATGAATTCCAGTTTGTTGCCAATGGTTTAGTAATAGCTTTTTTCTTGGTTATTAATTTTGTGTAGTGTGTTTCTTGTTGGAAACAGTTCTGTACCAATCCTTTTTTGAGGATTGGGTGGATCCAGATTCTATACTTGGAGTCATTGTTGTTGTCCACAACAATGTTGGGGAGGCCGGACGCAATGGGCCTTCCTACACCGAGCTACTTGAGAATGGTATCTTTTTTTCTAACCTAGTGTACGTTCCACCTACCCCGGGGGTTCTCTACGGATCAACCGAGTCGCTGCCATTGCCAACATTTGATGATCCAGACTAGCCCCTTCCAGACATGCATACTAGTGAAGCTTTCAGAGCCAAGTTTCGAGCAGACTTCCAGTTTGTAACAACACCATATTTATTAATTTGAGAGAATTCTCAGATTATGAGAGTTTTGATAGCCGTTTTCAATCCAATTATATGCTACAATTGCATACAATCATGGTGAAAAATATCATTCATTGCTTATATAGAAGTCATTCATTCATAGTCAATAATCAAATCGTAACATCAATACTTACAATAAGAGCAATATAAACTCAAAAAACAATTGGAGATTGATGGTCCATGTATTTATAGTAAGATTGCCAAATATGACAAGCATTACATTAGTTTTGGACTTCTAAAATGCCTATTTCACTGTAAATCCAATAATGTGATTCAATCTTGCATCCAAATGGCAAATGATTGTATAGAATTTATAGTAACATATATAGGTATAACATATACCATATAATACATAACAGATATAGCAGGTATATAACTTATATATATATATAAAGGTATAACATATACCATATAATATATAACAAATTATTCATCTTACTTGATCCATGAAATCCCTATAGCTATACACAGTTTTATGCATGAGATCTACTCCTTAGCTCTACCATTGCTTTCAATATCTAAGGTCCTCGACTACATTCTTAAGTGCGTATTTGGTGGGTATGTTGTATTTTATGCATCTTCAAGGACCTCCTCTCCCATGCATCCCAAGGTCGACGAGTACAATGCATGAGTCGTTCATCATGTGACTTCAATAGACAATGACGTTGTACCAATATTTTAGGTAGTAGACCAGGTTGAACTTGTAATCCTAATTTCCTCGGATACTCAGCATTTGCTGAATTGATAGGTCGTTGAGGTATTGGAATGGACTTTGTGCTTATACACTCTTTTCTTTGGGATCCACTCGATACCTATAAAATAAAGAAGACAATAAATGAAAAAGTTATAATTGCAATAATATGTGTTAAAGTAATCCAACACATGCATAGAACACAATTGTAGCAAATGGATAAAAAACCAAATTCATTCATACCTTAGAAGTTGTAGCAATGTGTATGTTGTCAACATACAACTTTCTTTGTGGAACAATAACATCAGCTGAACATAAACAAGCTGAAGGAGCTATTTTTCAAATTTTCAGTGGCGACGGGGAGCTCACTGGAAGCAATCGCTTTCTTCCGCTTGGTGGACTATCCACCACACCATCATTAATGGGTCTTGTGGAGAAGTCCATAGTAGATAGTGCAGTAGTTGCCGAGACCATAATGTGACCCACACCGCTTTGAGATAATGCATATTGGCCATATTCTAAAATGGAATCCACCGACGCATTACACTTGGAAACACTACCAGTATATGGTACGGAACAATCACGCGAATCCTGAAGGGCACAAAAGTCAGTGTGATTACAAAGAATAAAGGATAGACAATTGGAATATAAATAATAAAACTACTCGAAATGAATTAAACAATCATCCATTTTGCAAGACGACTATGATAGAACTATAATCGATACACTTGTCTTTAATGAAACACGATAGCAATAGATAAAATGCACAAATGCAAGGAATATTGTTCAGTATTAGCGACGACTGGAATGATCCTTAACTAGCATCTTCGACTCCTCTATGGCGTCTATAAGTTCATCGTATTCTCGCGTATCCTGCTCCTCAACAAGCATCCGCCGTCCAATGTTGTCATTCTTCCAAAAGGACAATAGTCCACGATCCTTGGTGCCATGCAAGCATGTAATCCAAGGCAAAAGCTCATCCAGCAAGAAAGTGTCTTTAAAACCATCTCCTTCCTTTGACCACGAATTCGACAGCACAACGTTTTCAGGCTCGTTCAGAACATGCTTCTCAGGACTGTCGTCTACCATAATAGTATTGCCAATAGTAAACTTTGAGTTCTGTGCATCGAACAATTTGTCTAGAGGTTTGAGGAACATGTCTTTGTCGGTTCCCTTCACTTTCAAAGTTGTGATGTTTCCTCGCGGACCCCTACACTTCAAATTGTCGCAAAACTATTGCCCAAGGATACTCCATGGTAACTCTAATCCTCTAAATAGGTACTTGCATATGAATTTTGTTGTAGAAGTCATCATGGAACTCCGAACAGAAATGTATGCAACTGTGGCTAATTGTCGGAGGAATTCCTCGCACTGAGGATGAACATATACAGCTTTTGAACCAATAGATACTGGAAAAACGCTAGAATGTGGCTCCGAGAGATCATTATAGACTGTGCCCTTAGGAAGATTTTTCTTTTCCTTAGATACACAAAGGATCCCATTCAGGTCTAGAATGACATTGAGCCACCTTCTTCTCAGCCTGGAAGCAAGCGGAGGAACAATAGGCTCATGTGTTGCACCTATACATATTTCTGAAAGATCGCTCGTCTGTTAAAATCAAGGCAGAGAAATACGCCAACAGTTGTTAGTAAACATTTGAACACAAAATAGAAACACAAATGAAAGGACTCAAACAATAGAAGATCCAAGTCACAAGAACAAATATCTCAATAGATGCACATTAAAATAAAGAAAAGTTGACCACTTATGATTTCCTCAGACGTAGGACTTTGTAAAGATTCTTTAGTGCATGCATTATTTGCTGGAGGCGGTATATAAACCTCCATGAGAACATCATCTGGAATATTCACATCAACCTCCATAGCCTCTTGCAATTGGACTCCTTGAAGTGACACTTCCAAGTTAGGGTCGATTCTTCCACCAGAATTTGGATGGTTTGATCTTGGAACACATGAAGGGCTCTTTGGGAAGGACACATTCGAGGGATCACTGGTAGAAGGTGGAAGATGTTGGGTCACTATGTCCTCATTAAGAGAACCTGCGAATTATTACAAGTGGATAATGATTAGTTTCCAAAACAAATGTAGATTTACACTTCAAATCTTATGAAAATATATTATGTTCACAATCTAATGCACATAAGTGTGGATTCATATCAAACATCACCAAATAAGAGTCGCACTTATAATTTGTGTACATGTAACTATGGATTTACGTTTATAATATAACTGAAAAAAATCCAGTATTCATATTTACATACACTTAAGTAGTTAAGTATGAATTCACAATTAAAATCTTGAAAAGAAAAAATGTAATACTCACAAATTTTAAAAGGTGAAATTGGATTTTACATATAAAAGCAAGTGAAAAAAAGATGGAATACTTTTGCAATTCTATACACATACATTTTGAAAATAATTAAAAATCATGAAAAAACGATTGCAATATTTACAACTTCATATTTGTAAATGCAATCTTCAAAATTACATTCAACAAAACAAAACAATCCTGTAAAAGTAAAAAAAATCATACTTAAAAAAACAAAAATAGCGCAACTTCAAAACATCCCAAATCATTACAGTGAGAGTTCACTGAGATGAACCTTGGGGATCATTGACTTCCTCATTTCCAACCCCGGAACTCATTGCAGGAGTCTGCAGGTCATCTGATTGCAGCAGCGCCTCGGAAGGACTATGCAATGTTGGATCCAGTTCCATGGATGTCCTAGGAAGAATATGAGCTCCACTACCTGAAGATACCGATACACGGTTCTTTGACAACACATGAGGGGCCGGCTCACTCATCTCAATAGTTGGAGGGGAAGAGTTTCCAGAAGGTAGAGTTCCCTTGATGATAGTCATCAGTTGAGCATATTCAATCCTCGAACGCTTCCTCTCCTCAAATTGTTCTTCCTCGTACTTTTGCATCCTTTCATGCATCATTTTCATATAATCCTTCATAGTAAGATCTTCTGTTTCATCCAACTTCCTCTTTCCTCGATCACGCTCTGAAGAAGGGAAAAGAGAAGTGAACGATGAACCACGACGTTCACTTGCTGGTGGATTCATAGGGGCAACCGTTCCAGCATGTGGAGTGCCAAACTCTTGGGACGCGGGAGGATTGATCATATGGAGTTCATCACCTTCTCCTTGGTCAATCATGTCGTGCTCCAAATCTTGAGCAACCAACTGAATACGATCTCTCTTGTCCCTACCGGATGACGAGGTGTCATTATCGACCGTCTTTGGATACTTCTCTTCATCAACATAGTACCTTGACTGAAGGAAATCCGCCTTGTCTAAGTCTACAGACAATTGCGAGAGGTCACTAAAGGATTTTGTCTCGTCAGAATCCCCAATGATATAATTTATCAGCGAATTCATCTAGAAGAAGATGAAAAAATAGTTAGAATAACATATTTTAGATAATAAAATCCAAGAACAAACAAACATGTCAATTCACCTTGAATGGAGGTGAATACTTAGAAAGAACAACATACTCATCCACGCCGCACAGATGATTTTTCCACCCCCGTATATTGTAAAGACCGCGTCTCCGGGATTGCAAAATAAAGCCAAAATGCTTATGTAGAACTCCATCCGTAATTCATTCTCATAGATTTGGTATTGCATTTCATTGTAAGCTCCCGAGGTAAGGAATTCATGCGTTTCCGGAGCCTTGAATTTTGTAGGCAAAGAGTTGCATTTTGCCTTGTGGTTCTTCTTAATGAGGAACATGATGTGGACATTTGCTTTGACTTTCTTCTTGTTCAACTCAAGATCCTCAAGTCGCTCGTACTTCGCCGGCATGCACTCTGCGTGATGAAGGACATAATTATCTGTAAATACGGAATGGTAAATATGGTGTATGAGATTGGAGTTGGTCTTCTTATCTCCAGATAACCACACCCACACAGGGATATCAAGAATTGCAAGATCGGTTAGCTCCATCAGCAACATCAAGAAAGAATAAAAATACGGAGTTGCCATCCCTCCAGCCTCCTTGTTGCTTGGAAAAATTCTAAAGTCCATGAATCCCATCTTTATACGGTCGACATCCAAATGATCTCAATCTCCTCTGGCCCACTTCGCTAAGTCGTCTGTGTTCTCGTTGAATGGACGGTAGAATGCTTGACCAGTGGGAACTGTAAATCTTCCTTTATTTCTCAAGAAGACCTTCAAAAATTCCTCGGCATAGGGTGACAATTCTCCAATGCTCTTGTTGATGTTACACAAAAGCTTCGATGTAGTGAAGAATATCTCAGATGGACCTGTGATGAGGACATGCATGGCAGCGTCCGTGATCTTGTAATCCTCTTTGAATTTCTTCCACATGTCCTTCTTAGTCTCTCCCGTCGTGGTTAACAAATCAAGTTCGGGCTTCATATCATTGAGCTACACCTTTACAATTTGCTTTCTTTTGCGCCTCTCACACCACTGTCGATAGGTACAGCAGTTTGGTACAACCTTCTTCAGCTTCTTGAATGTCACCTTTGGATAATCCTCCATTCTCTTGTTCTTCTTCTCTGGTCGGTCAGGCTTCTTCAATAGATGCTCTGCAAGTCGCTTGAGGCTTGCGTTGGAAAGGTTGCCAAGCCATTTAAAGAACTCTTTACTGATGATGCCATCCTTCTCCGGAACCCAACCCTTGGTGTTCTTGAACAAAGTTCTTGTCTCCGGATCGATCAACTCTCCCATTGAGGCAGCGGAAATGAGTTCAGAGTATAACTCATAGACATCTGTTGGAGCAGTAATAATTTTGAGCTCGTTTATAATGTCAACCTTCACGGGCTTGCCAGACTTGGTTCTCTGTTGCTTCTTAATGTCAATCATACCAAACCACAGCTGGCAAGCAACGTCAAATTTCTACACTCAAAGATAATGTAAACAAGTTAGTCATTGAATAGAAAAATCACCTTGGATGGAGGTGAATTATGAACTAGAAAACTTCATTCTACAAGTTTTAAGAATAGACAGATGACCTCCTAACTAAAATGTATTAGGAAGAGTTTACATGAATAATATCAAACTACTTTCCTATGGTATACCTTCCAATTTTCGGCGTTGTTGCCTTTGGATTGTGACTTTGATCTTGAAACTGATCGTCCCGCTTCGGACGCTTGTTTCGGAGGAGTTGGTTCTCCCATCCTTAACCACACTCCACGAGCACCAATAATATTAGTTGCCCAGGTAGGGTTATATCTGTCGAAGTGATTCACTCGATTATAGTAAGATGAAATTTGTCGTAGAATGGAGTGGTCCTTGCTCCAGACAATGAAGCATGACCATTTTTCAAACTTCTCCACGATCTTGGATGCAGATGCCTCGGTCCTCATCTTCTTTGATGCCTCAACACTGTGTTGGCCATTGATCATGTAGAACTTGCAATCTTTTATATCACTCCAATCCTTTGGCATTTCCTCCAATCCGATAGGCATAGCACAAAGGGCTTGCTTTCGATCTTTGTCAGGCATCTCCATCAAATAATGCATGGTGTGGTCAATGCCGGACGGCTCTAGACTGCGACAGTTCATGTCAGGGAGAGGCACCATCAACTGATCAATTGAAATCTCTTCAACTTTATCACTTCCAAAACAATATGCTTCTTGACATTCAGACCAATAACTATCATAGATCTTCAAGGACTTCTCGTAATTCGCTTTCCCAGAGTCTTTATTCTTGGGTATAAACTTGAAATCCTTTGGTATGTTTGTAAGGACTAAGAGTGAGCTAGACTCGGGATCTTGGTCATTGGCTTCAGCTGTTGTAGTATCCCACGTCTTCATTGGCGTACTAGCACGTACCGTTCTTGAAGTACTAGCTCGATGTTTTTGATTTTCACTTCTCCTTGTCTCAGGGGTGAGATTTAGGCGGGACTGCTGGCTCCCGACCATGCCACTTGACTCTCGAGACAAATGTTGAGGGGTCATGTTCTTGTAACTGGTCCGTAATGTTGTTGTCTCAATTTGAAAAGAGACTAACAGCTGCTTCAGTCAAGTAGCCAGAATTGCTGAAGGCAGCTGTCCTCCATCCTTATTCATCCACCTTCCTTTCTGGATTTGTGCTTCGAGCTCCTTATAGAGACCTTTGTACTGGGAGTTCATGAGAGACGTATAACATTCATGAATACTGAATGGCGTCTCTTGAGGACTGACGACATAAGTGTACTTGTATTCTTTCGGCATGTCTGGATCGTTCTTGATCAAGCACGTGACCAAAATCATTCCTGGAGGACTTTTGGCAATATCAACAACTTCTTCATGGTGAGAAATTGGAAGTGTGGCGTCAGGCCCATTTTTGAATTTCTTCATGAACCCAACGTTTCGAGTCATTGGATAAAGAATGATGCTCCAGAACTCAACGCTCTCTGGTTCTTTTAGTTTCCAATAATCCCCATTGTCAGCCTCATCACCAAATTCTTCAACCAAGTCTTCGGATACTTCATATTGATCGAAGTAAAAGTCAGGTTTTTTTTATGTTCATCCATATCTGTAGTCAATCATACAAGAAGAATTCAATTAGAAAAGATATTCAACTTGAGACCCAAATGTTCTTGTTCATGAAAGTAATAGTAATCTAATTACCGTTGGCGCCTAAATGAACAATATAATGTAATTGAATTAATAAACATCAAAAATTTAGAAATAGATATAGTTCACCTCGAATGGAGCTAGCAGCTATTCACCTCAAATCAAGGTGATTTGAATTGTGGATACTACTTTTACAAGAGGACTAGGCAGCATTGATTCACCTCCACTCAAGGTGATTTGAGTTTTGGAATACTAATTCTACAAGAAGAGCAAGCGTCCATTTATTCACCTCGACTCAAGGTGATTTGAAATTTAAGATACTTCTTCTACAAGAAAACCACGAGGCCATTGATTCACCTCCACTCAAGGTGAATTGAGTTTTGGAATACTAATTCTACAAGAAGAGCAAGCGTCCATTTATTCACCTCGACTCAAGGTGATTTGAAATTTAAGATACTTCTTCTACAAGAAAACCACGAGGCCATTGATTCACCTCCACTCAAGGTGAATTGAGTTTGGAATACTATTTCTATAAGCAAGAGAAAGCGTTCTTTGATTCACCTCGAATCAAGGTGATTTGAGTTTGGAATACAACTTCTACAAGAAAGACAAAGTAGCCATTGATTGATTCACCTCCACTCAAGGTGAACTTAATTTGGGATACTACTTCTACAAGAAAGACAAAGTGGCCTTTGATTCACCTCGAATCAAGGTGATTTGAGTTTGGAATACAACCTCTACAAAGGGACAAAGTGGCCATTGATTGATTCACCTCAACTCAAGGTGAATTGAGTTTGTGATATTACTTCTACACGGAAGAGATAGTGGGCTTTGATTCACCTCGAATCAAGGTGATTTGAGTTTGGAATACAACCTCTACAAAGGGACAAAGTGGCCATTGATTGATTCACCTCCACTCAAGGTGAATCGAGTTTGGGGTACTACTTCTACAAGAAAGACAATGTGGCCTCTGATTCACCTCGAATCAAGGTGATTTGAGTTTGGGATACGACTTCTACAAGAAAGACTATGCGGCCTTTGATTCACCTCGAATCAAGGTGATTTGAGTTTGGGATACGACTTCTACAAGAAAGACTATGCGGCCTTTGATTCACCTCGAATCAAGGTGAATTGAGTTTGGGATACGACTTCTACAAGAAGACAACGCGGCCTTTGATTCACCTCGAATCAAGGTGATTTGAGTTTGGAATACGACTTCTACAAGAAGGCAAAGCGGCCTTCAATTCACCTCGAATCAAGGTGATTTGAATTTGGGATACGACTTCTACAAGAAAGACAATGTGGCCTCTGATTCACCTCGAATCAAGGTGATTTGAGTTTGGGATATGACTTCTACAAGAAAGACTATGCGGCCTTTGATTCACCTCGAATCAAGGTGAATTGAGTTTGGAATACTACTTTTACAAGAAGACAACGCGGCCTTTGATTCACCTCGAATCAAGGTGATTTGAGTTTGGGATACGACTTCTACAAGAAGGCAAAGCGGCCTTCAATTCACCTCGAATCAAGGTGAATTGAGTTTGGAATACTATATTTACAAGAAGACAACGCGGCCTTTGATTCACCTCGAATCAAGGTGATTTGAGTTTGGGATACGACTTCTACAAGAAGGCAAAGCGGCCTTCAATTCACCTCGAATCAAGGTGAATTGAGTTTGGAATACTATATTTACAAGAAGACAACGCGGCCTTTGATTCACCTCGAATCAAGGTGATTTGAGTTTGGGATACGACTTCTACAAGAAGGCAAAGCGGCCTTCAATTCACCTCGAATCAAGGTGAATTGAGTTTGGAATACTACTTCTACAAGAAAGATTAAAAGGCCTTTGATTCACCTCGAGTCAAGGTGATTTGAGTTTGGAATACTTGTTCTAGATATAGAATAGAAGAAGGGAAAAATCATTTTATGTAAGAGAAAGAATAACATCCATTAAAATCGCTCACCTCTAACTTCACAAATGAATGTATATAGCCAAAATGCCACGGAAGTCTTCCAAAAATTTGGATGTCGTACACGCTGCAAACAATCAAACCACATGTTGAAGTGAGATTGATATTCCTCAAAAAGTAGTGACACCTCCACAATGTTACGATAGTTACAGCCTCAAGAACTGAAAGCATTGGAACGCTAATAATTAGAACTACTCATTGGAACCTAATTCTGAACTCTTGTTTTGAAACTGCTCATTTGAATTCTGGCTAAGGAGCTCACAAAAAAGTAACGATGGCTCAACAGCCTGTAAAGGTCACAGTTAATCAAAAATGAATCAAAGATGACTACAAAGCTCACAGGGAATCAACGATGACTGCAAAGGCAACATTGTATACTCACGGTCCTAAACCCTTAAATGTTCACTATGATTCTTTCAAAATTGATAAAGAACCTCGGGAATCATTCAAATTGCACACTGAGTTCAAAATTCAGAAACATGTCGAAGAACGAGCTTCCGCCAGCTCGAAATTCATCAACATCCTGATAGGAAGATCACTGGATCGATGCAGCCAAACACCAAACATCCTCGATCACTGGAACCCTAAACCAGGAAATCACCGATCATTTGGTTTCAAAATTCATAAAGCACCTCGGGAATCATTCAAATTCCACAATCAGTTCAAAATTCAAAAACATGTCGAAGAACGAGCTTCCTCGAAATTCATGAACATCCTGATTAGTCGATCACTGGATCGATGCAGCCAAACAAATCACCGATCATTTGGAAACAACCGATCACTGCAAACCTAGAAATCACCGATCGATGCAGCCTAGAAATTTCGAAGTATAGAAACTACCGATCACTACAAACCCTCGAAAGTAAGACCTCCAAACTATACAAGCTGGCAACCAAATCCAAGGCCGAATCAAAGATCGTGAAGCCAAATCCAAAACCCCAACAACTTAGTCGTCACTATTCAAACAAGATGCAGGTGCTGAAAGATGTAGCGCTAGTTACGTTGGTACTGGATTTGAATTTTGTTTTCAGATTCTCGTTGGTGAGATTATTGAGTATTAATTGAATGTACGATTACGAGTCATGTACATACTGAGGTTTAAACAATCGGCCGGTGAGATTGCGGTGACAAGTGACGGCATGCCTAGAAACAGGTCCAAATCCAAAACCAGTATGACAACCAGCATCACAAAACTCAGCTGCAGTAGCGACTTGCTCTTACAAGCTAGCACTTCCCACCGCAAATACTAAATTTCGTAAGTCAAAACAACGAATTTCTACGGAACTCACAATCTAAAACTGCATTGCCCGAAATTCACCCCAACCAGAGATCTTGACGTCCACGCCCACCGCGATGAAGTCCACAAAGCAACCTACCGAGACTCAAACAAAATCGACAAAGCCTACAAGAACAAACCGAGAGAAAGCAAAGCAATAAGAATGACAAAGTTTTGGGAAATCACCTGGCTGCTTGCGCTCCACGATGTGCTTGCAGGGACGTCCGACGCTGCAGGGAACAAGGCCAAAAATGGCAGCACTCATGCAGGTTTCTCCTGCTGCAAATCTAGCTAGAAGGATACTGTAAACCCCAACACTCGCAATGAAAAACGAAACTACACAACTACGCCCAGCCAACGCAAGAGAACTCCAACAAAAATCTCGGTACACGCCCGCCTGCAGGAACAAGACAAGCACATCGATATTCACCGCAAGCAAACCCCAGAAACCCTAGGAGCCATCGACGATAACGAGGATCAACCTCAATTGATACCCGGACCCCAGTACATATACCCGGACCATTCCCGACCCAAACCGTGACCTCAGCGATCACAGTGATCACGAAATATTTATTTTCTTAATTTTCCTTAAAAGACAATAAGAAATGACATCTAACCCAAGTTGTTTCATATTATTTGGAGGTTTGTGGAATTAGGTAAGAAATTTTGAAGTTGAAATTCCATACGGCTCTAAAAGCGACCACCTCCTAGAATGTACAATTTATGTACATTTTGGTACATTAAAGAAAACAAAATGTACCTTTGTGTCATGTTCGGTTCAAAATGCTTAATCATAGTGCAAGCCTCCTCCCTTAGTGGACAACAAACATACACTTTAAACGTTTAACGCCAAACTGGTGATAAAAAAGAAATCATGCTTTTCGGTACTTTGTGACATCATCTACTTTACAAAAATTCATACCTCAAAACAGGCTGTTTGTTTTGTTTTATTTTGTTTGTTTTTTTGTCAAGTTGAAATCTCCCAGAGCGTGCATCCCCCGGAGGCATGCTTTGTATTGTCGGAAAGCCCTCGACCAGAAGGGGTGCACGGGCTTTGTTTCGTGGCGTTTGGACTTATGGTACAAAAGTTATTGAATTTCAAAAAAATTATGGATCAAAAAATTACTAAAATATGTTAAATTAAAAAAAAATTTGAACTGTGTGTCAAATTATGATGTTCTTGGTAGCACTGGAAAGCCCTCAACAAGGATGGCTTGGTTTTTTGGCGTTTGGATCTACAAAGGAAAAATTATGAAATTTCAAAGTTCTTTTTGAATTAAAAAATTAAAAAATTACTTTTTGGGTTTGGCAACAACATAGGGCACACTTTGCTTTGTGGAGTTTGGACCTCGGGTGGTAAAATTATGGATTTTTGAGTTATTTTTGGTTTTAAATATAGCTTTTACTTTTGTTTTTATTGTGCTAGCGGTATAAGTCCATACTTTAAGTTTGGCTGTTTGTTTTGATTGTTTTGTTTTGTTTGTTTGTTTGTTACATTGAGATCTTCCGGACCGTGTGTTCCCCAAAGGCGTGCTTGGTATTGTCAAAAAGTCCTTGTCTAGGAGGGGTGCACGGGCTACGTTTTGTGGCATTTGGACCTGCAATGTGAAAGTTATTGAATTTCGAAGTATTTATTGAATAAAAATAAATAAAAAATATTGTTACTTTTATTTTTTGGATTGTGGCAATGGCTCAGGGCACGCTAGTATATATATATATATATATATATATATATATATATTATATATATATATATATATATACTCAATTCAATGTGAATGATTTTAATCATTGTATTCAAAATGTTGTGCAACGGTGCTCATTTAACCCCTAAATGCCCAAGGCACCCGAATCTGGTGTTTGCAAAACTTTGAAGTTAAATTAAACCTAATCAAGTTGTTATTGTTAGTAATTTATATTTTTTTGAAGTTCTTCTTGAAGTCTAATTTTAGTACCAAAAATCCAATCTTGAAAATAAGTGATAGTGATTTTTCTATTCAAGTTTTTGTACTAGGGTACCCATTGCAATCTTGACTTCCCGGAGTGTTGAGAGCTCTTGGAAATGAGCCTCAAATACACTAGATCTTGCAAAAAAAATCACATTCAAAATTCATTTAAAAAAATTGTGGAGTAGATTTTAAGAAGCCATAAATTGATTGGGGTTATACAAGTTAGGCCCTTTAACCTCATATTTTTTTTATCACCAACTTTTTAGATTTGACTCATGTAAAGAAGATTGAAATATTTTTGGAATTTTAGCACCCTCATGGTCAAACAGTATAATCTTTCACTCCATAAGTGATATTGTTGTGTTTTCTTTTCCTATGAGATTTCTAACATGCCTAGTTTGAATTTATACGTTTACAATTCCAAAAAAATTGATACAACTTTTTAAAATGTTGGCATTTTGTAAAATTTAGAGCAAAATCCAGGAAGCCCAAAACAGGCCTTGGGCATTTAGGGGTTAAAATCTTCATTTTATAGTGTTTAGGGCTTGTAGAAATAAGCCTCAGATGCACTACAATTGTAAGAAAAAATGACTATAGAAATCATTTAAAAAAATTGTAGAGTACATTTTGAAAAGACATGAACTGGTTTGAATTATGTATAATATGTTCTTCATCTTCATATTTTTTTGGTGAGAAATTTGACATGTGATAAGAAGATAGGAAGACTTGAAATCATTTTCACATAAGAAGAAATTCAAAACAATTTAGAACTTTATTTTTTATACAAAGTATTTTTAACTGCATAGAAAGATTTGATTTAAAAGATTTTGGGACAAAATCCAGACATGCTACACTGTACTATGTTCTCAACATTTTTGAATTTTAAATTCAAAAAGAGATATTGAACATGAATATTACAGAATTATTTGAATAATTCTATTAAATTTTTTTTTAATAATTCTATTGAAAAAAATTGGTTAGTGTAGTGCTTGATCTAACTATCGATACCTAAATGTGATGTATGCATCAAATTTTCCAAATTATGTTTCATTGTCATCTTCAATTTGTTCTTTGAAGTTGCATTTTATAATAATATTTGCAATTTTGCAATTTTAGACATTTCTTTGGTCCCACATTTGACTATATATTAATATTTCTAACAAATAGAGAAAAAACAAACGATTTTGGATGTTTGCAAAGAATGGTTTACTCCAATATTAAGCTCAAAAGAAATCGTCAAAATTTTACACAAGGTAATTTTTAAAAGCGTTGATCATTGCCCTCCATAATTAACCTTTCTAGAAGCTTTAATGTAGAATGCTGATGAAATGGCCTTGAAGAGAATGATTGCTATTTAGAGATTTTGAGGTAGTACCCAACAATGACGGGTTTAATTGAATTATTTTATTCTAAATGCTCTAAATATTATATTTAGAGGTCATAATGGAAATATTGTGGCGTAATAAAGTGCACATATTCCTAAAAAAATTTGTAGTTTATAAATGGACATTTCATATTTCATGTTAATTAGGTGTTCCATTGTATTCCACTAAAATAATTCAGATTTTGTGACACTTTTCCTTTATAGGCTTTACAAATATTCTTAATGTTTTGACACACCAAATCAATCGTGCAGTACACAAGTAAAAGTATGTGTGGTAGAAATTTAAAATACCTCTCCCACGTGTTTAGCAAGATCTTTGCATTTAAAGTAAAGAACGCAATTGTTTTGGCACCTTCCGTGATTTGATTTTGTTACTTTGAATCTATTTATCTAAAATACCACAGCTCTAATAGGTATTGAATAAAAAAATTGTGTTGAAGACGTCAATTGAGGGTCACTTTATATTTTTGTTTTAAAAGCACACTTCATTTTAATTTTGCAAGAAATTGAAATGTTGAAGCAAATACTCCATATGAAATACCACAATCAAGGAAAAAATGAACTCTTCAATACTTGACTGTAAGATGGAATTTAAATACACTAATTGCAACAATGACATTGTTTTAGCTAGCAACCCTACCACGTGCAACTTCTTTTCTTACAAAAATGTAAAAGTGGAGTTCAATAAAGAACCATGAGTTATTTTTTGAAGAAAATGATGAGATTGCTTGATAAATAAAAACACTCCATAACTTTTTCATCACTAGTCCAAAAATAATGGGATGAATGAAGTTCTTTAATACCCACAATAGTACAGAGTATTTTTGATGAGAAAGGTAAACTTCTCAATTTATAATTTTAGTTTTTGTGAATTTTTGGGTGACCAAAAAATTGATCGATTCTCTTAGCGAGGCATACCTTTAGGTAGAAAGCACTCATTGTAATAAAAAGGCTATAAGATCCCAACAAATTAATAGGAGACAATTTTGGCATAACGATTGTTTTTTTTAAAGAATCTTTGTTATGATTATTGGGTATACCTTAAAACATGAATTTTTTTGGTAATGCTTTGTTTTTTACTTACGGCTATTCGACATAATACAACACTCAATAATGATGTTAAGTTTCTAAGTTTGAATAAATTAAACCAAAATGTAGTTGTAAGCACTCATTCAGTCATCCATATTAATGGTTCTTCAATTCATCCAATTGAGG